>JAXRVH010000046.1:0-233191 GCA_034640345.1 Drechslera avenae
GAGGCATAGTACGTGTAAGCTTTAGAGATGCGAAAGTTGGTGGGGTGGACGGCTCGCTTGTAAGGACGGCTCGCTTGTAAAACACGTTATATCTAGTCTTACTATAGTATCTATAGCGCCTTTATAATAGCTTATCTATCTTAATATATACTTTTTTCTTTATCTTCTTTCTATTACTATATACTCTAAACTCTTTTAGAGTTATTAAGTATAACTCTTTATCTACTATAAGAGTCTTTTTCTACTATATCTACTTTCTTTTATATAATTTATACCTTATAGTAGCTTTATTTACTACTTAAAGCTTAGTAACTTAGTTATATACTAAAACTAGCTAATACGCTACTATCTCTATCTCTTTAGAGAGCTTTTTAAGTATATTAACTATTAATATTAGTAAGCTATCTATATATCTCTAAATTCTCTCTTAAATTAGCTTTAATTAAGACCTAAATTCTAGAGTATTACTTAGTATTTATAACTACTAGAGAGTATCTTAGATAGAGAGTTATAGAAAAGTATATAGATAGATATTTAGCTTTAATATTATAGCTTCTAGATTAAGTAGAACTAAGCTAGTACCTTAAAAGCTTTCTAGAATATTACTCTTAGATATAGTAGTATTAAAAGCTACTTTAAAGTATAGTAAGAACTCTATTTTAGTAGTATAGCTAACTTTATTATATATTAGCTTCTTAACTTAGTAGCTATATATCTACTTTAATAGTATAAAATATCTAATATTAAGTAGCTATAGTAGATATAATAAGTATAGTAGTATATAGAGAGTAATAATCTTCTTTTTCTTATAGAGCTAGTAGAAATTAATTAAGCTATAGCTTTTATAACTATCTAGAACTAGTAGGTAATAGCTACTAATAGTTCTCTTCTTTATATACCTATTAAAGTACTCTAGCTACTCTATACTAAGCTTATTTATTATCTAGCTATTCTTAGAGACTCTAATAACCTAATTCTATAGTAGATTCTTCTCTTTATACTAAGTAGAGAGGTAGTACTTACCTTAGAAGATAATAAAGAGTAGAATATCCTAGCCTATTATATTAATACTTTAGATAACTATAGTCTACTTCTAATTACCTAGCTATACTATCTTTAGTTATCTTTAATACTTTACTACTATAACTACTACTTCTATTAATATTACGCCTATTATAAAGCTAGTCTTATTAAAGTTATAGATATCTTTATTTTAGATACTATACTTAGCTTTAGTACTTTCTATAAGCTTAAACTAGTCTCTAATAATAATAGAATTTTTATAGAGAGCTCTTTTATAGTTATACTTTTAATTAAACTTAACTTTAAGCTTAGAGTAGCGCTTAATAAAGTTTATAAACTAGTTCTTATAAACTAGCTTCTAGAGATAACTTATAAGTAGAGAATTAGCTATATCTTCTATATTAGTAAGCTAGAGTAGATATTTTTTATTAACTATATTTATTATATACCTAATAATTACTATCTCCTCTAAACTATAGAGAGCTATTAAGTTAGGCTTATAATTATATTAATAGAGTATTCTAGCGTATTATTATCTAAGTATTCTCTCTAGTATATTATAGATTACTATAGTATAATAAATACTTAGTATTATATCTTATTTTAGAGCCTAAATTATAAGCTATATCTAAGCTTCTTTCTAATCTAATAGAATATTATTATATTAAGGTATTGTAATAGAAGTGTTAGTTTAGTGGGGTCTTAGCAAATCCTAGCCACTCGCTTGTACCGGCCACTTACTTATAGAGTACGTTATCTCTTTTATCTAAAGTCTTTTTTATATTATTTAGTTAAAGTATTATAGTATACTTTAAGTTTAGTGTAGTCTTAGTAAAAAGGTTCTACTTACTTAAAAGTTCTACTTACTTATTAACTACGTTACTATATAATAAAAGTGCGTGATAACATCTTAACATCAACGCGCCGGTTTAAAGTGGTGCGCTCGCTTAGGTAGCGCGCTCGCTTGTGAACCACGTTATACAGGATACCACGGCAATTTGCTGCAACCCAATTAATCACAGTCCAAGAAGTTGTTGATATAGAGAGAAACCAAAGTGCCGTGGGTGATTCATTGTTGAGCCATGATTTCGGCCTCCAGCATACACATGAATGCGAGTCGAAGCAACGAGGTATGAAGAGAGGACGCGACTTATTACTGTGAGGGGATGTTATTCTTTCGGGGCCATTTACAGGATTGAATTGGTGTCAAATACCTACAATTAAATATCGGGTCACTCCAATCAAAGCACTTGCCAAGATGACGAAAAGTCCTCTAGAAAGACTGCCAGAAGATACATCAGGATCTAAATGGGTTGCTTCCGTTCTGGGTTCGACGAAGCCTTCTGAAGAACTGATGCCTGCTGTAAAATCTCCAATCGCTCAAAATATACCAGCACCACGCTTATGGTCTCGGGGTTCTATAACACATTGGGTGGCCGTACATCGCAATGCTTTACTTCGCAATTCAACAACTCTATAACTGCCTCTCTAGTTCTCACAGACAAACCCCGTCCAATAGACAATAAAATCTTGGCGTGCTTTCTCGCCTACCCATGACATGAGCAACATGTGGACTATTCTAACATTAACTTCAAGAAAGTAGGGGCGGACGAGAGAGATATTGCTAAAGTGAACGGTATGAGCTCTACTTGAGATTTGTCTAAGTATTGGTAGACTAAACCTTCGTGCTTCAACTTGGCCTCGAATGCCGTCACACTGCCTTTAGCAACGAAAGTATATGCATACTATTCTAAGGTAAGTTTGAACAGAGCACTACTTGCACCTAGCTTTCCAAGTGGCTCACATTCATTGTAGGGGTCTTGAGCGGCTTGATGTGACATAAGTTTCGCAAGGGAGATCTGCCCCATAGTATAGTTGCTAGCCTCATGACCTCGACGTGCGTTGATATTTGCACAAGCATCGTCCAAGGGACGCCTTTACACAAGCCCTAGTAAGCAGGTTTGCGTGCAATACTGTCAGTGGCAAACATCGCTCTCTTTAGCCGTTTATGGTGTCTTGACGAAACGTAACTGTCCGATACCAGACTGACGCCTGTGAGCCCTAGACTTGTTTGGCGTTTCAACATCTAAGGCCTCATCCGGTGAGAGAGACGGACTATATGGATCTTCGTATACAATTATATCTACAGAGCCACAGCTATTCCTTGCCTTTCGTGACTTTCTGGTTCTTAACATGATCGATGGCCGCTTAGAGGGATGGATTCCCGCATAAAATTGGCGAATGAAGAGCTGGTTGTAACACAGATCACAACCTCTGAAGACAACGTCGAAGACCAACCACCAAGGTCATCTCGCAATATCCAGCACCGCCGAGTGTTATTGAACGTCTATACAGCATTCAGTGCCATGTCCATCGATCGTTCTGCATATAGCGGGCAAAGCGGGAGTTTGTCAGGGATGAATCTAGCTCCTCTCGGAAATGCGCGAATACCGTGGTCAACAGGATCAGGGAAAAGGCACGAAATGGCCATCAGTCTAGGTATGCTCTTCATTGCTCAGCTTGCTTTTGAGGAACGTTCAATTTCATCTTCATATCCCTTTATTGTCAGGGCATACTCTGTCTAGCTCCGTCTCCAGCCAAGAAGCATCGTCACAAACCAGCCAAACCATGACTCCACACCTGTACTGAGAATTGTCTGAGGCTATCGCATGAGATGTTATAGAGGCTGGCATAACCGTATGTTTTTCTAAAGCAACGGTCGTGGAGGATGCGCGTAAAAGGAAAGCAGGTTACCTCATTCATGCTTGGGATAAAGCAGAGTCGAAGAAACTCACAGTAATACTATCGAGATTGAAAGCGGACACGATTACATAGGAAAAGAAGGTGACTAACCTACAGGCATTCAAATACTCATCGGTATCGACAGTATTATGGGATGCGCGGTCTAAGTCGTAGAAATCTGGGAGGCAAAAAGACCACTAGAGAGTGACACGTCAACAAGTGTTTCCATGTTGAATTTGAGACAATTTGAACTCACGGTTGAGTTGTAAAAGGCCTGTACAATACAATATACGATTTTAGGGATCTGGTTTGCGCCGGAGTCTACACTTACTCTAGGTTTCACGGTTTGTTAGACGAATATAGTCATGGTCTAAAATGGCAACATGACCAAAGCCAACACGCTTAACAGATCTGAAAAGTATATCTTACATGAATAGGGCGCTTGCAATATCACATGGTTATGGCTCGAGAAATAAAAGCAAATCATTGAGGCTTTCAAAGCTAAATAACGTGTTCCCAAAATCTCCGGTAACAGTCTGCCAGATGTTGAATCAGCAGAAAGTGTAAGAAACGTCCAACTATATCTCTCTTTCGCCTTCTCCGACAGTTCCAAAGCCATCGTAGCGGCTGTAAGTGGGCTATCTTCTCAGGGGCATGATCTGCCCATTCTAGTTGTTGTGTCGCAGCAATCGTCGCCGTCCTGAACATGATCAATAAAACCAAATTAAATGGGGGACCTCTAAACTTACACAGTTGATACCAACTTGAGTGCAGAAATCTTTCTCATATTCTGTAGTGTTGCAAGGGCAATCACAGCCTTCACGACCATCTATACAAGGGCAATTGTAACTATGTTGATTCTCGCAGGCTGCTTTGTTGTTCCAGCAGCAGCCCTGAGATGCAGTGCACTAGTTCGTAGTTGATTAGTTCACATTATGAGCTGTGATTTTGATATTCATACCGCCATCGCTGTTCTTGTGAATGCGAATGCCATGAGAACACTAATCGGGAGGACAGTTGAGAATTGCATTTTTCGTTTGAAGTTGCTAAGGAGCAATTGATAAGATGGGGTGAAGTAAACGTGGGATTATGAAATTGTTGGGGGGTAAATAGCAATGAAAATAGACCTCTGCGGTTCTTCTTTTATATTACTTGAGAATAGTTAGATTCGATAAGGGATGTCTTCTCAGATGAGTCACCTTATCTTTAAATTAAAACTTTAATTTCAGGATGCACCTATTCCACTGCATTTTCAGTCTATTAATCTATGTAATTTTTATTTAGAGACACCTTGTAATCTGACTTCCCTTGCAAAGTGCAAAAGCAAAGTTCACATAATTTAGAACTTTTTAGAGTTTTGATTGTTAATGACGCAGAACGAACGGCCACGTTTAGGTTTTCTTATATGAAGAGAACATTAAGACCCTGCGATGAGATTAGGGCATGACAGATGAGTGGAATGAATGTCAAATAATGGAGGATCTAGTCAGGTAGAGGAGGGGATGGCGGAAGCGCAAGGGGTGGAGATCTATCTAGCTAATATCGACGTGTGATTGAAGATTATGTGGTACCGAATGCAACACTCCGCATATGAAAACTGATGGAGGGGGCACATCTTCATTCTTTATGCACTCTCTCTCTTACATCTCAAGCATACTCTCATCATGGAAGAGTTACAAGCGTGATTGACTCGTCTCCTTAGCGCAAAGTCTGAAGCCTGGCTCATATCCAGGATCAACGACAAGGCTCCCGATCTGGCGGCAGCTAGGAAGACGACCAAGATCGCGTTTCTTATACAATACTTGAATGTCAGGGTTGCTTTCTATTTTAAAGTTCTGATTAAAATTGATACGGAATAAGCCGACATCTTGTAGTTTTCTTGTAGGATAGACAAAAAATAAGGTTGCTTACTATTTTAAAGTTTAGATAAAGATATCGCAGAATAAGCAAGTCGATTAAGGTTTTGTTTCCTTCGCAATAGATAGTAATTAAAGTTATTTAATATCTTGAATTTCTTATTCACAAGTGAGGTGGAATAATCAGAGTACATATAAATATATGCAACGAAAGAGAGAGTAGATAGACTTCCTATCCCCGATCCTTCTATATAGTACATCCACGAGCCCTCGAAAGCCCCTCCACTTTTGTACTAAATATCATAGTATCTTTACCAAAATGCGCCTTTCTCTTCTTTCAATTTTCACTTTTGCTGCTACAGCTCTCGTTGTAAGCGACCGCTCCTTTAAGTCATGTATTCAATACTAATTTCACAAGTGCACTGAATCTCAGGATTGCTGCTGGAGCTCCTTTGATGCCTGTGCTAGACAGCATTTGGACGGCGGACAGATTGTTTGCTCGCAGACAGCCTAT
This sequence comes from Drechslera avenae, assembly GCA_034640345.1. NCBI lineage: Eukaryota > Fungi > Ascomycota > Dothideomycetes > Pleosporales > Pleosporaceae > Drechslera > Drechslera avenae. Next base: position 6,136 of record JAXRVH010000046.1, read on the forward strand.
GTACCAGATCAGTGCGTGAACAGAAGGACCACCAGTGATGCTGTTGTGCAATGTGTAAGACTCCTTATCCGAATCATCGTTTTGATTTCTGCAGTTTTATTAACTTTGGGAAGGATGCGGATTGTTGTACTATATCAACCGGTTTAGATCGGGGTTGCCCTTAGTCGTGGCTGTATTCTAAGGTGTGTGCGTATCCTGGGGAGCTTTCCTCGAAATTTGCCTCAAGAGATTTTGGAAATGAATGTGGTAAAGGTGGATTCAACATCCAAAGCTTTTTACTACTTCTTTGAATCAACACAATCGTTTAAACAATATGTATTCAATGCCTTTGATATGATATGAGTTTATATCGGTCTCAATTACACCTTTGTCTCAGCACGAGTCATAAAATGTATCTTGATCATTAAAGCAGCTGAATATAAATCAAGTTATAACATTCCTGGCCTTGTTATAGCAGCATGCTCTATGAAGGGGGAAAGTGTCTTAACCTGAGACACTTTCACATAAAAAAGGACGTTTCTGATCGCAGCTTTAGCTGAATATTATGGTGGTGTTATATATATTACCTACTTTTTTCAAAAAGCTAGGCTGTAACTAGACTATTAAGCTTAGGTCTAATTAGTTTAAAAGAGTATGTTTGCACGTATCACAACAGCTTCAAAACGTAAACACCGATATAGAAAAAAGAGAGAAAAAAGAGGAAGAAAAGAGAGATAAAAAAGGCCTCTGCAGAAGAGAGCTCTCCGCACGAGGCCGGGCCAAAAAAGAGATCAAAATGAGATAGAAGACTATAGTATTGCATTAGAGCTGCTCTCAATTTGGTGTTGTTTACGAGCCAATAAATTCTAGTTCCTTTCTATTCACGCTCTATAGATGTCAGGGATCAACTCTATTAAACCTGAGCTAGAGGACTATTCATACTCTTGTTTTTATATTATGAGTACGTAAGGTTACTAATCTCAAGAAACATATTTAAAGGTGTCTTGCAGAACGAGGCAATCTGTATGCGCCCTCTTTATATTCACACATGATGATTCATTTCGTTTTGCAGGTTAGACCTACTTGTGGTGAATTCACTTGCTTCGTTTTCTCGTGCCCCTGTGACTGTTGTGGTGTGATGCCCCACTATCAAACAAGTTACTGCAGGTGATTACCATGCCAAGGAAGCCAGGAACAAGGCCTACATACCTATCCACTCACACTAGGAAGTGTTTAAAGACACGCAGCCCTCATATCACGAAAGAACCAGAGTCTCTGACCCTTCAAGTCACACATTGACTTATGGCTATTAAATCTAACTAGATGCTACTCCTCGAATCAGCCATACATCTTCGAAAAGCTATTACGGCTCTTCAAGACGCCCTTGGCTGTTGGAGGATCGGGTCAAGTCTCTAAGGAAAGCCCGGGAGATGGATGGGAATTTCTGTTCAAATCATTAAGTTACTTCTACGTTCCTAACTTGTTTTGATCTCTGACTAATTTTTGGAAAGTACAAAGCGTGCAGCGAAGATTCCATGGCATGCGATCGAGCATTGTTGTTGGAGAAGAGAGCACAACTCTCGGATGCCGATCTCGATTATTGCTTCAGCCCATGACATCGGGAGTCGCGCTTATGAGCAGATTGATGAATTCGTCAGAGGTTCGACATGGTTATTTCCCCCAGAGTATTTTGGAACTGCAAAGCTCCCGTACTCAAGTTGTACTAAATGAGTTGTCTGGCCAGCGCTGACCATGGCGATGTTTGTGTGGTAATTCTCGATGATCCACTCTGATTCCATGGACCCTGAATACATCCACGTTTTCATTCACCTCTGCGAAATCGTTGAAAATTTACACTGTGCGAAGATCATCCCTGCTGATGTAAAACCTGACAATCTCACCGACAGATTTATCGGAGAAGGCCGGCGCTACTTGACTTCAGTAAGTCCTGAACACACTCAAACAACATACCTCGTCTTGATCCTTTTAAGAAGAAGCTTTGGACCTTTGAAGAGCGAAGGATTGCATAGCTCGATGGCATCATATACAATGTACTTTTGTAAGCTTTCCCTATCCGATTCCTTCAGATTGATGGTTGATTCAAAAGCAGGGAAAGTAAGAACTGTTGCAAGAAGCAATTCTTGAGGCAAAGTTTCCAAGTCCGTCAGACTGCCAACGTTGTGCGAGTTTGATGGAGCAAACAACCTCTACGTGATGTACTGAATGGGGTACAAATATGATGTCAAGGTAATACTAGGAGTGGTTGTTTTGTTAACGAAGGAAACTTCTCTCAAGTGGTTATGAACTTAGCCTCTGGTCTCTCTCTTTGGGCTGCCTTATATCGCGCGCAACCCATATGCTCAAGAAGCAACGAGTCTTTCTGTACATCATTCTTTCCTAGCTGCCATAGCGTTTATGATTTCAAGAACGAAATGCCGATCATTCACAAAAGTATTGCCTCGACTTCGGAGTTGGACTCCTGATGTCATGGATGACAGGATGGGCAAAAAAGAACTTGCTGTCGTCTATGAGATTAAATTCAGACAAAGCAGAGCGATGCTGATGTTTATTGTTTTGGGCGTATTTGTAATGTGTTTATGTAGATACCCCAATCCAAAGCTGCTTGAGCCGCGCAAAATTATAATCCCGCCTAGAAGACATTCTGATGGAGAAATGCTGTTATTGAGTTGAAAATGTGACGATAACATTGGAGGACTAATGATTGGGGTGGGGCCTCTCCTTCATTGTTGCTTCACTGGAGACGAATTTCGCTGGCCTCGCTTCGATGACGGGATCATTCTCTGTTGGTGCGATCCAGGTGAATATCAGTAGCATTCTCTGTTGGCGTGTTTGATGTCATTATAAACTGAATGTTCTACGGAAGTGTCTTTCGTACTTTTTATCTAGCCAAACATTTCAAAACAACGAAGTTTTATTTTGCTTGGAGATGTAATACTTGATCAAACTCTAGGAAATATATTGGAAAATGCCTCTACTGAGGTAGATACTGCTAAACGCTTAGTAGAATAGATGCGCCAGGCACCGAAGTACTGATCATATCTCATTGGTAATACCATGATCTTACCACACACTTTGTAGAAGAGACAGGTGCAAAGATAGGTGCAGGGACATGGGGAAAATTTTATTGGTCAAAAATCAAGTACCCCGTCCAACTCCTTCGCGATATTCTAATTATATCCAGGGTCGACGAGGAAGCCGCATCAGCCCCCCAAGTCGTCCAGTGAAGATAGGGTCCAAATAATTCCCCTGTCTCTTTTCAATTATAGTCTTTGGGATCGACAGGAAGGACAAGGTGTAAGATCGGCTCGTAATCGTGCCAACACCCAGGGGCGGACGAGCTCGTCTGTTTGGACTATCCTACTACTTGAACAATTGGACTGGAATAGCTTTCTGTTACATGTTGCAAAGAAGAAAACTTTTTTCCGGACGAGCAGCTGTTAGATGTATCTCAACTATTCTACCCCTACGTAATTCATCAATCCGCAGGTCCCCGTCCCCGAAAATCCAGCGATGCGGCGTTTCTGGGTCGATGCAAAAAACGCTTTGTACCTGACGAAGAGGAAAATCTTAGATATAGCATCCACTATTGCTTCGCGAGCGTGTGTCGCCATCGAGGTCTCCACGGCCGCGGATATCAACCAGGGCACGCTGGAGGACTTCCTTGCCACTATGTCTCTAACAAACATAAAGATGCATTTACACCTTAGAGACCAGCTTCTACATTACCTGTCAAGAGTTTGGCGATGCGGTTCGGTGTCACGCACCCGCTGGCAATCCTGTGTAAAGTATTGAGACAGGAGGCATGTGCTCAGGGGGTCCTACGAAACAGCCTTGAGAATCACCATCAAAATCATAGATATCATAAACAAAACATGCAGTCCTGATGTAGTTGAGTTTCACAGGGTACTCATCAGATTACTGCGTCGCTTGGGATAGGTGCAGCGTGCATCGAGCAGGAAACTTGCTGCGTTGAGAAGTTCGACTTGGACGCCATCGTCACGAGACGCGCGACTAGCAATGTGTACATGTAATAATGGCGGAACGCGACTTCGAAAAGGCGATGGCGCTTTGCGAAGACCTCGTTTGAACGCTGTCAGTGGCACCAGTGATGCTCGTTTCCAGATGGGCTTGCAGTTTACGCGCTCGAGGACCTCGCCAAGTTATGTGAGCAGCGATAATATCCTGCGTGGCCTTTATATCTGCTCCTCGAAGCGCATTTTGTGGCTGTGAGATGTTGGGGTACATGTGCTTCATCGACAGAGTATATATTGGCAGAGATCATTGCAGCGAAGCAGAGATGGATGTGTACGAACAACATATTCTAAACACAGTTAAAAGCAGCAGCGTGTCGGCTATACTGTTGTGATGCCCGTTTTTATACCCTCCAGCTTTGCGACCAGCTCTTTCCATACACGCTCTTGGTCCCGCTTCCCTTCAGCGCTCCTTACATAAGCGCTCGGCTCTGTAATCTGGCAGTCACTGAGATACTTGCCGTGTGTCTCGACACCCTGTAGACCAGCATGAACAAGCGCTCTTGATCCGACTTCTGTGGTACGAGCAAGGAAGAAAGCCAAGACTTTGAAAAAGGCGGGCTGTTCGCGTTGGAATTCCCTGTGGCAGTATCAGTAACCCCTCCAACCGCTCAGTACACGAGATGAACAAAAATGTAAACTTACGAGTGACAATACCCAGGATTGACCAAATTAACGGTCACCGGTATATCCTCCCCAGAATACCTCTCGCAAAACGCGCGAACAAAGAGTACCTCCAATAGCTTGCTAACCTGGTATCTAACTGCCAGACTAACGTCCTTCCCATCCACAACCCTCTCATTTAACCTCGCAAAGATGCCTCCTTCAGGCGCTTTCCTCTCGTCAAAAGGCGCCCACGCATGTACCTCGGAGCTGACAACCGTAAGCGTGGGTCTCGTGTTAAAACGGCCCGCCGTTTCCCTGAGCTTGGGAAGCAAAGCAAACGCAAGCAGGAACGTAGACACGACATTGACGGTGATAGTCGACTCGTCTTGCTCAAAGACTTCCCAGGAACCTCTAACAACACCAGCATTTAGGACTGCAATGTCTATCCGCTCCAGCTCCTTAGCTGCTCGGCTGGCAAAATCGAGCACAGATTCGTAAGACGACATGTCCAGCTGCATTACTTTTACTACGTCTTTGCGACCGGTCGTGGTTTCGATGTCGGAACGCGCTGCTTCGCCTTTCTCGAGAGACCGCACTGCGAGGATCACGGAAGAGGCGTTGAGTGAAGCGAAATGACGGGCAGCTTCCTTGCCGAGTCCGACATTGGAGCCGGTGATCAGGACCGTTTTGCCAGTCAGATCGTCGGTGGGTTTAGGTAGTGTAACGAAGAACTGGGAATGCAGGAGGCGGAAAATGTCTGTCATTGTGATGGTCGGGCCTTGCTAAGCGGGCGATGACAGTGCGATGAGATAGAGATGGATACTATGCCCTGGCGTCGTAGACTTTGTGTAGAGGGATCAAAAAGTATTCCTCGGTTGGTGTTTGGCTTAAAATTCGAGAAGAGAGGGCACTTAGTCGCGGACGTCATTGATGTCTTTAAAAGGTTGAGCGCATACTTGATCGCGTACGGAAAGCGGGGATTAGATTCTAATCTCCACCCCTTGAGACGGGTCGGTCCACTATCGTGTTGTTGATTTCTAATTTCGGCATCTTTCAATCGCGACAGTACCCAGATTACAGAAGATCGCTTTGCTACTGGACCGAGTACTAGAGAAGTTTGTATTTTTAGGTTGTGTTCATTAGAATTTGTAAGCAACGTGATGGATGATAGTTTTTGTCCGCGGCAGTTTCAAAGGAACTAAAAGGGCCGATGGCCGGACGAAAGCCAGCATCTCTTCACAACACTGTCATCGCATATTGCTCATGATCTCAACATCACAGCACTCGCTTATCAGGACTTACTAATGCTGCGGTATCATAATCAGACCAGCTATCAATAGATCAAGCCGGCAATCTGGTCCAAATATTCAAGACAAAAGATCATGCTACCACCAGCGCGCTCAGGCGCATACTTGCATCGCAAGCAACCAAATTATTGTACAAATCCTAGGCCCCACTTAGCCTTTTTGATACTCCTCAACACGGCAAACATGCCATGCCAAATGCAGGAAAGAGACTCGCAATTGAACTCGCAGTGCAAAGAGATGATATCTACCAAGCGTCAACGTCAAACCCTTCCTCTGAGAACTCAGTTGCAACGACCGTCCTCCTCGAAAACTGGCGACCAGCGAGCGCCTTGATGGCCTTCTGCGCAGACTCTGTATCCTGGTACTTGATGTATATTTTGCCAACGCCGAGGTTGACGCGGGCTCCAGCAGGGCGGGGAATCTTGGTTTCAATGATGGGTCCGTACTTGCCGCACTCTTCTTCGATGTCTTCCTTAATTTCTACATGCTCGTCAGTATGGTACGTTAGTGTGCAGGATGATGGAAGTCGCTTACCTTCATATTCGTCGTCGTTGAGTAGCTCATCTGAAGTCACCATGTTCATGAGGCAAACAACACGGCTGTGCTCATGGTTCTCGGCGGCGCTGGCACCTGCCAACATGGAAATAGCACCCACTCCACCATCGAGGCCAGTCGACTGCTGAAGGCCGACAGTGGCGCGCGAGACCTTGAGGTTACCATCGCCAAGCGGGATGTCGTTCAAACCTTCAATCACAGCATCGATGATTTCGTTATCGGCGTACTCGCAAAAGGCAATACCCTAGGTCTAGTTAGCTACGAGCAGGTCATGAGGATGTGATGATACTTACGCGATGCTGATCGGTGCCAGTATCCTTGACCAAGATGAAAGCCTTGAGTTTGCCCATTGTCTCGACGAGTTCTCGGATTTGCTCTTCTTCAATGTATGTAGGGATGTTGACAATGCTCAGCTTGTTGGGGCTGTCCTTGACGACGGATGACACCTCATCACCAGGCGGGTATGCATTCTCGTCGGCGGTGGGAGTAATATAGTCCTTGGGACGACGGATCGAGAGCCCGGACCTGTCAGGGGCTCCACCTTCATCGCGCATAGAGATACCGTTCATGGCAAGAGCAAGAGTGGCATCCTCGGGTGCCTTGAACTCCAATGCAGCGTACTCCTTGCTGGTGGCAATGTGAGCTGACAAGCATGGATCGTTACCAGAAACAACGTTTAGACCATTGAGTTGATTGTTGAAAAACTCCATAATCTCCTGCGAGGTGCAGCCTGAGGGAAGGTTGTGGACGTAGAGACGTTTCGACTGCTTTGCGGCTGATGTTGCAAGAGCGGCGGCTGTAGCAGTTCCAGCAGAAGGCGAGATGAAGGCGGCCAGCTTGGACGGGTCCATGGGAGCTGCGCGAGGAGCTCCGGGTAGTGGGAACATACCCGACAGCTTGGCTTGCTCAGCCGTGATGTTCTCGTAGCCCGCGGGCTTTATGTCCCATTGTGTCATGCGACGCTGGCGTTGTAGGATGTTGGTGAAGCTGGCGAGATCCGGTGTAGCCTCGCGTGGCTTATTGAAGGGCGGAGACTCTTCTTTTTGCTGACGCATCCTATCGCGCCCACCACCAAAGCCTCCATCGCGTCCTCCCCGACCACCCCTACGATCTTCGCCACCGAATCTGTCGCCGCCCCTCTCGTTGCGCTCCGCGCCCCTCTCCCGTCGGTGGCCACGGTCATCGTCTCGGTCGCGGTCTCGAGGACGGTCGCGTCTGGAATAGGAATCACCCCAGCCACCGCGCTCTCCTCCACGCTCGCCCCGGTCATCACGCCTCTCGCGCCGAGCATATGTATCTTCGCGCTCGCGCTCACGGTAGTCGCGGCTTGACGAGTACGTATCGACCTCGTAGTCGCGGCGAGAACCTGCACCTCCACCTCCACCGCCGCCGCCACCATGGCGGGGAGAGCGAGAACGGCGTCGGCGCCTATCGCCACGGTCGTCGCGATCGCGAGGAGCGTCTCTCGAGGTCTGTCTGGTTAGTATGTGTAAAGTAGTTGTCGCAATGTAGGCTTGCTCACATAGTTGCGCGATCCGCTCGATCGACCACCGTCTGCTTATGTTAGTTTCTTTCAATCTGGAAGCTGCACACTAGTCAGTACGTGTACTGATAGAAATCGCTTACCTCTAGAATAGCTATCGCCGTTCATGCTGGGCGGGTCGTTGTCGCCCGGAGCTATCGCGCTGTGGTGGAAACACAGCCACGTAAGACTTGGCTACGACGGGTGAGATGGCGGAAGAGACTGCGATTAGCAGATGTGTATTAAGAAGCAATTGATGAATCAACTGCTCGCAATAGTCCCGAATTTAGGACGCGATGCTTTGGCCGTGATTGCGGTTGCCGTCGCGGAAAACGTGTGAGAGAAAGTCGGGGCCTAGTTAGCGCCTCCCTAGTGCACACTTTAGCGTGTCCTTGGCGTGACTACCCCTGTCACCGAAGCCAGATCCAGATGGAGCAGGAGCAGGCCAAGGAACATTCACTGTGACCTCACACTAGCATTGCGCAGCATCATCCAAAACAAAATGGCCTTGCGCGCTGCAGAATGGCACAAGCTGCCCACAAGTCTCACAGAGCTATGTATAGATACTACTCTGCGATGTGGGCAGTCATTTCGGTATTCTCCAATGACACTGTAGTCACAACAACTGCTAACATGCCATCAGATGGCGCAAGTCTGCTGACGATGAATGGACAATGGCTCTTCATGGTCGCATCATCTCGCTCCGTCAGGACGCCGAACATCTCCACTACCGGGCAACTTTCCCATCCATTACCACCATGCCCCTGACTCCACCACCATCCAAGGCACCCTCAGTCGCCCCCGAAGATGACGACACCCCAGCCCTCATCCATCACTACTTTAACCTGACCCCCAACCTTGGTCAACTATACGAACAATGGGCAGCCTCGGACGCCAACTTCAAGAAGAGAGCACCCAAATTCACAGGCATCAGAATACTGCGTCAAGATGCATGGGAAGCCCTCATCGGCTTCATCTGCAGCAGCAACAACAATATCAGTCGCATATCCGGCATGGTACACAATCTCTGCTTGCACTACGGACCTCTAATAGGGCACATTGATGACATTCCGTATCACGATTTCCCCACACCCGCCGCCCTCTCTGGTCCAAATGTGGAAGCGAATCTCACGAAGCTTGGTTTCGGATACAGGGCAAAGTACATCGCCAAGACTGCGCGCATGGTGTCTGAAGACAAGGGGATCAAATGGCTAGAGGACCTGAGCAATCCCGAATACCCGCAATTTGGCATACAGGAGAAGTCGGCGGGAGATATGTTGGAGGGCGGTCGTGAGGGATACCGAAAGGCTCATGAGGAGCTCCTGGCTCTCCACGGTGTCGGCCCAAAGGTTGCTGACTGCGTTTGTCTTTTTGGCCTTGGCTGGTCCGAGTCTGTTCCCGTCGATACGCATGTTTGGCAGATTGCGCAACGCGATTATCGGTTCGGTAAGGGTAAACACAGCAGCCTGACCACCGCTACATACGCAGCCATTGGTAATTTGTTCCGCAAGTTGTGGGGTAAAGAGGCAGGATGGGCGCATTCTGTGCTTTTCACGGCGGACCTAAGGGCGTTTTCAGAAAGAGTTGTTGCCAAGGTGGAGATCAAAGAAGAAGACTTCACAGTTAAGAAGGAGATTGAGGAAGAGGAAGTTACTATCAAGAAGGAAGACCAAGAAGCAGTAGTGGATGTTGCAACCAAGAAGGAAACCACTAAACGGAAACGTATCAAAAAGGAACCTGAAGAGGAAGAACTCGCGACTGTGAAAGTAAAGCAAGAAACTATTCGCAGAAGTAAACGGCAACGTGCCTGAGATAGCCTACAACTCTGAAGGTAACTCACATTTCATTCGATGAGGATCATCACTGAGTTGAATGCTCTTCATTGAAATGGAATTTGTACCACCAAAACATTTTTTATTGACACTTTGCCAGAAGAACAGTTTTTAGGAAACAGAGACTAAACTGTTAAAGACTGACCACCAGCCGCTATATAATCCAAGGGAGGCTAATCCCTAGCCTTATCCCGTAATCTTGGCTGTGTTCCACCAAGCAGCTTAGTACTCAGTCTACTCGATCGCATGGAAAGTTTTGTAAATTCAATAATTAACCATCGGTCCCTCTTCTTTGATTCCCTTGTACCAAACTGGTTTATCTGCCCTCTGAAGTTTCATATTAGTATAGAATACACTCCAGATACAAGTACGATATACGATCAGTGGTAGCTACTTACAAGAGCAGATGTCTCCGTATACAAAGAAGTTGCATGATACATATGGGTTCGTTCCGGTGCAGCAGGCAGGCCGCTCCTGCGGCACAGCGCTGGCGATAGCTGTAGCTGAGAAGAGGAACATTGCAATGACAGAAAATTGAGGGAACTGCATTTTCGGGTTGTTTAAGGTTCAACGCCTAGTTTGTGTGGAAATGAGATTTTGTATGTAGCTGGAGGATGTAGGTGGTTGATGAAGAGGAGTGATAGATTGAACCGGAGGGGATGCAGCTGAGACTTTATACTTGGTTTTGTATGGAGATCTCTACTTGTTTCGCGCTTTCGACAACATGGGATGCTTACTGCGCCTAAGTTGATGGGTGCAGCTCCTCCCTAGTCGGAAGATGACAACATACGAGTACGGCATCATGCCCGACAGAAATAAATATCGCCGAGGGGGCTGCCCCTTGGATCCTGGTTACAAAGTAAGAGTATGTGCTTGGTGGGAAGGCGGTGCTATGGATAACCACAATAGTATCACTCGTCGTACGATTTGGCAGACATGGATGTTTCACCCTTGTCCAGAACTAACTCCAGGCCTTCGTCTTACATGTTTTGAGAGTTCGTATGGGATACAGGTAGCTTAGGTACAAAGTCTCGACCTTTCCGGACCGATGGTGGTTGGAGTAAGCGCTAGCGGTGTGGGGTCGGATTTCTCGTAATAACAGATTCTGAGTAACCTGATCAAGTGGGTGTTGATAGTAAGCACTGCATGGAATCATGATGTTGTTGTATCGGATGTGAAGTAGTTTAGACGTCAGATTTATTAACAGTGAATTCCTATTCTATGTCTGAGGAATTTGTACATTTGGAGATTAGTTTGTGGAGTGGAGAAGTATTGCATTTGTTTTTGTGAGTACAAGCTTTCCTTGATTCTGATGGTCAAAGTAGCTACAGGCTGATAAATTGTGGTTGGTTGAACTGTGTTGGTCAATTGAACGAACAGAGATACGCGGTCACGTATTTTCATACGATATTAACTGGGAAAACGCGTCATAACGTTGTGTTAGACGTACTTCATGGTAACATTAAGCCTCCGGAAGTCATACATACAAGTACTGAAAGATGGAAAAATGTACTTGGGTCAAAAGAATCTTTGTATAGTGTATGAATCTGAGCTAACACCGCTCATCCCATTTCGCTCAGAACTCTATTCGTAACTTTATTGCTCTCCCTTCATCTCTAAACGCGTCGCTTCACAGAGACGTACACAACTGAACAACGCTTATTGTAACCTTCGAATAGTCCCCAAACTCAATAAACATCTTATAGTCATTACACTATCACCGACGCGCTTCCGCATCAGGAACTTCGTCCCTACGATCGACCTCTAATACCTACTGAATATTACGAACATCTGTCACGGGTTCGATGGGAGCAATGTTGCAATTCTGGGTCCCAGTGTTGTTGCCAGATTCGAGATCTAGTTTCCTTTAGCTTGGACTTGGTGATGTATCGGACACTTGAGGGGCATACCATATGATGTGCGCGCAGCTTGATCACGCAACTTGAACTTACGCCATGCATATAATGCAATTGGTACGCAGGTGACGACGAGGGTTACGAACGCCAATATTCCTTCTGGCGACCAAGCCATATCGAGGTTTAATCGAGTGAGAGCTGGTCGTTGTTAGAGTCAACCACTTTGGGGTACTTAAGTATGAGCTGCCTCGCTGACGGGATATCTAAAGTGTCGTGTCTTTGCACTATATAGAAAGAGAGTTAGAGGGATAGGAAAAATGCATGGACTTACGATTATCGGATTTGTTGGGATTCTTCAGGCCGGCACTCTTTTGTTGTCAGAATCTTCTGCAGTACTTCACGGCTACGGCTCTAGATAAAGGCTTTTCACACTTGACTGTGGGTGTATTTTAAGAGCAGTGATGTGATAATATAAGTACGTAGTCTCTGCTGAGTTCGTTCTATGGTTGGTGCAAAGATGTCCACAACAATGGAACGATTAGAAAGCTATATCGAAGGAAGGCGTTCAGTAAGGAAGTCAGCCTACAAGATGCGTGGTATTTCACCAAACGAAGAAACGCAGATTTGAGCCTCGATTTATCTGCATACTGGAATGTGGATTCTGTGATCAGTGTCCCTTCGAGATTCTGTGAGTGAAGAATGTCAGGTTTTGTACGATTGGACGGCGTTGGCCCCAAAGCCCTCAGCAATACCCAGGTAAGCGAGCTAACTGTTTTTGCAAAATCTCGAACTAGCTACATTTAGCTGCAGCTGTACCGTATAGCCAAGGCTGTAGTATTTAGTTTTCAAAGCGCATAAAAGCCTTGCGGGTCTCGCAGACTTTGTATAATTGGTTATTTTACTCCTAGGCACGCCTTGCTGTGCAGAATATCAGTGTGACGTGTTTTGCGATTTTGTGTTATTGGCCGTTCAAATGGCAGCGCGCTTACAGAATCCCGCTGTGGCTTATTGTGCAGATTCTGCATCATTCGCCAGCAGAAACGAGGCTGGAGAGATGATGCATTAGAGTCTTACGATTGGTCCATGACCACAACAACGCATGATGTGTTGGTGCTATGATGCAGCGTACAGATATCATTGGGGGCCAAAACTTGTCGGTCAAGTAGGTAAGCTTGTGTATATTTACCTCAGCCTGGTCAGTTATTTTCTCGCTACCACTTATCCATCTTCGAATCCGCAACAGCAACATGAATATTGACGCAAGGACTGGCAAGATTGATGAGCGAATCTGGGATCGACATCGCCCAACAATTGAGAGGTTGTATACGACAAAAACATTAGGCGAAACTGTTGCATATATGAAGGAGCATCACAACTTCTTCGCCAGGTATTGACAATATCACATTGCAAACGGGCAGGTTCTAACTTAGATCAGTAATTCACAATATGAGAGGCAGTTCAAGAAGTGGAGAGTACGAAAGAATTTGACAGATGAAGAATGGCGAAAAATCATAAGATACATCAACAAGGAATCAATTTCCATCGATCAAGTCGAAGTCTTGTTCCACGGCACCATAATTCCTGGTAAGAGGATCATCGAGGAGACTTTACGACGTGGTCCAGCAGCGGACCTGACAAGTGAGCGGCACAATTGTTCGTAGACATCAGGATCGAAAAACACTTGCTGATCTCCTTTAGATAAATGCAAGCTTCCTGAGTGCGTTACCATACGCCTGCGATGTAGCCCCCCAAACGCCGAGAACGCAAATGGTCTTCATGCTATACTGGCTCCTCCTCTACCTCTGCCGTCATTTCCCATCCAGCCTGTAGCTCTCGACGACGCACAGTTGCTAGAGATGATCCCAAGGTCACCACATCCAGTCGGTGGCTATTATTATGATGGCCCTGTTATGTTCACGCAATATGAGGCGCCATATTCCTGGATGCAATCCATCAATTTAGCCTTGCTTTGGCGGAGGATGTCTCAATCGCAGCAGTTGATGACATGGAAACGTCCGTCCGAAATGCAGCTCAATTCTATATTCTACCCAGGATTAGAGTCCTTAGTGACCTTGTCGCATACGAACGAAAACATGGAGGATCCGCTTTACGTCATCACATCACTTCTGAACAACATGCCGCTATCTGAAGAGGCAAACTCGTCCAATGCTTGTGCGGTACTTGGGACACTTCCTATGGATATTTTGTCACGAAGTCTAGAGAATCTACCGGCCCCAGTTCGTGACTGTCTCAGGGAGCGAGTGTTTGTTGCTGCGGTCACGGCCGAAAATGAGCTTCTTGTGTCAACGATGCTGCAACTAAACGTGGATCCATACGAAAAAACGTTGATAGACCAAGAGCTTCGGCCAAGTCCAATCTGTCCACTTGAGTATGCTGTAGCTGCAGGCGATTTCCTCGTTGCTAAGACACTTCTGGTACATATGTGTAAAAGCACGGCTAGGTCAACGCCCGATGAGCTTTTGGAGCATGTCACTACACAGAAGCGGATACAGAAACCATTGTTTTTTGACAAAGGGCTGAGACCTGAAGAGGGGAGAGAACTGATATGCATCTTACTTGAGGCTGGAGCTCGTCCCACAAGACAATGCTTACGCTGGATGAACTCTTTGGATTCTCTCAAGCAACTTCTTGAGGCTAGGCCATCGATTCTGCTATCATGGCTTCGGGTAGGATTACTAGCACATCTCTCTAACAGCAAGATGCAAGGGTGGGCTGCAGCTGCCACAAAATATATCTTCAAGGATCCCGGAAACGACCTTGTTACTGATCATCCGCATCTGAGGTCAGAACTTTTGCAACTGATTTACGCAGGTGGACAAAGCCAACACAGATTGGCCGACGATGAAGTACTTCTAGAAGTATTTTATTCTTTCGGGTATACCTTCAGCGGCGAACCCCACCCAGTTGCTACATGCGGTTTGATCAACAGAGCATGTAAAGAACAAAATTGGAAGTCTGCTGCCATCATAATGCAGGCTGTGTATCCACAAACATATTTCGGCACGTTTCATGGAAGGGGTGGAAAAGATAATGAACAAGAGCGCATACAACAACAATTCCAACTACAACTTGAGAACAGAATTGCGATCAGAGATTCAATCAAAGAGAAGAATGCAATCAGTGCTTACAGGTACTTAAAGAAGAGCGTAGATCCGAATGTTTGGGACGAATTTGCGGTCAGTATCATCGAACTTGAGACCAGTTGTGGCGCATGTCAAAGCTCCATTGAAATAATTCAAGAAATGGAAGCTCGTCATTATCGTACAGAGTTACCGTTTGTTACGTTTATGACACATGGTCAAACTGCAGGAATCGTTGCGCTTCTTCAGAGAAGTCCTAAGTGGTTTCAGGCGTTGGAAACAGCGAGGAAAAATCAAGATTTCACCGCACTGGAGTTACTAATCTTTCGGACGTCGACGACTCCTTATATTCCTGGCGGATTGAAGGCCGAGGTCCGTGAACAGTATTGTTACCGAGTACTTGCCCTCTATGCCATAGGAGAAGACGACTATAACCTTTGTAGATGGCTGTTTCAACTTGGTATGAACGCCGATGAGTTCTGGTATTCGGATACTTTATTTTTCCCCACACCTTGTACAGGATCAATCTCGCTCAATCGCCTCGGTAGAGATTATCCACGAAACGAAACTTTCAAAGTATTACCGTCTCTACTTGCTATCGCCGTCCAAAGGAATCTCCTGCCGTGGATCAGGTTTCTTCTCGATAATGGCGTCCGAGCTGCAGATTCTATGGCGTTGCTGCGATCAGTGAAGTCCAAAGCGAATGTCTCCGTAATCCAACTCCTCCTAAATGTGGCACAAAGTCGAGGATACTTGGCGCAGGGTAACTACGGTTCTGCAGCACTTCGGCAGGCTGTATTAGACCATGATCCAGAGATGGTTGGCATACTTTGCAAAAGTGTGGACCGGGATGCCATCGAGTTTTCAACAGAAGAGGCCGTGGCAAAGGATACAAGAAAGGCCACTAGCCCTTTAGGCCAGGCCATTATCATGAAAGATTTTCGTATGGTTGAGACGCTACTACGATGTGGCGCTAGTCCAAACGCCTACGTCTCGACGCATCGTTTGGAATTGCGGGAGCAATACAAGAGCAGCATCCAACGGATGACTCCATTGCTAGCTGCTATCGATTCGCAAAGCCCCACCATAACCAAGATGCTTGTGGAAAATGGTGCAGAGATATCCTACAAGCGTCAACTTGGGATCTTTCGAACGCCCCTATAGAGAGCCGCTGAAGTCGGTAACTTTGAAATTACCGAGTACCTCATCAGCTGTGGTGCAGAAGTTGACACAACTCCTGCGTTTTCCAGTGGGACTGCATTACAACTAGCCGCAATGAACGGGTACTGTGGCATTGCCAGGTTTCTGCTCGACCAAGGGGCTGACCCGAATTACCCGCCATCTCAGGGCCATGGGCGCACTGCATTCGAGGCGGCAGCAGAATGGGCACGTTTTGACGTCATGTCTCTCCTGATGCAAAGGGGCGTTCAACTCAACTCCCTAGTCGGGGAGCCTCTGGAAAGCCAGTACGACCGCGCTAAGAGATTTGCGGAGAATAATGGCTGCATGGCTTCGAAGCGACACGTTGAGCACCTTTACCAGAACCATCGCGATCATACGGATCTACAGGTGCTAAACCAGATACTGAGTCCTGTACCTATGATGTCTCCAACATTGTTCTTCTCTTCGCTTATGGAATAGTGGGCGTCTTGTGTTGAAGCAGGAGAAGCTAAGGCTCCCCTGTTTCGACAGCATCAATCAATGACAGTTCATTTTTCTCTTAATTACAAGCTCTAACATTTCTTAGGCTGTGCTTTTGTTTTTCGTACACGAGTTACAACATAGCAAGATAGACGTATGGAATAGAACTGGTACGATGATTTTCTGATGCTATATGAGGAGTATCACAAATCCAAAAAAAAGTCCAAACGGGTAACATGCCTCTACCCGGCAAACACAAAAAGTCGTAAAAATGATGTTCACACGTGATAATCATAGAACTGGTACAACAATGAAAGCCACACACCTCTTCGCGACCCACGACGCAAATTTCGAATTGAAAATCGATTGCAGTCTTGAGAGTTCCTAATGTGTGCGGAATGAATCATGGGAGGGTTTTACTAGGAGTAAATCGGCTTGCGATTACGAGGTTGAAACTCTGGGGAAGGCTTCACAGCCGAGTGACTACGACGCTAAAGAGACCTGCGATAGGGAGCTGAAATTTCAGGCACCCAGAAGTCGCAAATCTGTGTTGTACGTATGGGTAGCACGTGCTAGGCCAAACTTTTCTCTTCGCCTGTGCCAACGATCGCTATTTAGGGGATATGACGGCCTGTAAGTAGATCCACAACGATGATCCCACCTGTATCCTAGGGCATTTGAACGTGTACGGCCAATCCATTTGAATACTACTATGGGGCCAAGATCTGGCGGTGATCACAATAAGGACAGCCTTATCTGGCGTTCTCCCCATGTACTTAGGATTTCCTAGCCTTCCTAGTCGAACGATGACGAGTGGCTACCTCGGCGTAACCGTTGCCCCCAGAAACCACATCAAGAGTACTAACGTTCCCGCTCTCAACTGTCCTCGCGTATGCTTCGAGCACGAAGGCTGTCCCCAGTGGCCAAGCTTTGTCCGAGTGACGTCGCCGGCAGAACTTCTCGCTACGACACACTGATACATGGTACGGTAACCGTAGCTTCGGTCAAGATAAGCACGGAAACGCGCTGGGCCGAATGTACCTCGACATCCGGTTGGACATCAAGGAGTGCAACTGCCGACCGGCACAGCGATCAAGGCCTAGTGCGCGCCAGCACCTGGTCGACTGGCGTGATAAAAGTTTTTTCTTGTTGCGGGCGGAACGGGAGGCAAAATTTGGGTGTATACTTGGGTTGCAAGGTTCCGAGGTTGGGCACGCAGTCGGCGAAGTTGTCGCAGCCGCGAAAGTGATCCGCGAAAGGTTGCGTTTCTCCCCGACAGCCGCTAGTGCGTCTAGAAGTGTTGATTGGCTCGATATACGGGACATGGCGTTGGCTCAAACTGTTGCGACGTTTACGGCCCGACTTTGACATGTGCGATGCCTTCACCCCCCCGCAAAAGGCCCGTTGTATGAGGGTAATTGCGGTATGAACTGCGAGGTTCCTTGAAAATCGAGATGAGGACGACTCGCGGGCTCAATATATCAAGTCCGAACTCCAGCTAAGCCATGACGTCATGGCCCCTTGAGAAGAATAGTCAAAGATACGCGAAGACCATTACAGAATTCGAAGGCGGTAATCGTATAGGAATCACAAAAGAGGAGTAGCTGAAGTCATTGGTGCATGGAGGCTGGCACATCTAGGCACAACCTGGACAGTCTCATTCTCTAGGCATGTGAGACTAGCCCAAAGGGGGTTTGTTCCTTACATGAATTGTCGAGCCCCAGCCATCGACGCCCGATCTCAGGAGCCCAGGTAACCATGCGTTAGCCTTGGAGATCATCCCCTGATTTACGCGACCCTGTATGTTCATATCAAGGACAAGTGATGACTGATCCCAACCCCGGAACAGAGCCTGTACAAGGCTTATGCTGTCAGACTCACACAACCTCAGACTTTGCCTTCCGGGAGGGCATTTGTGGTCGTAATGGCTTGTCCAAACGGTTCCGTACCATTGCTCCTGCCCTGGGCAAACAACTCAGTCTCCGCAGCCGGCGGCATCCTCTCCAGGGGCATATCGTTCACTGTTGGCACTCCTCCACAGCCGTTTTCTTTGACACCATCGACACTTTCCAACAACCTCTTCATCAACAATGCAGCAGAGTGCGGCGCGGCCACAAACAGCAGCTGCATCGGTCAGCTTGGTGGAATCTATGCCAGTGCGACTTCGACTTCGTTTGCAGAGGTAGATTACGCGGTATGGACAGGCAGCAGGGAGTCTGTAGATCTAGCGTCAGCAAGCTCTTACATCTTTTTCAATGATGCCACAGCTTTTGGTCTCAAGCCTGCTACCAACAAGTTTCCCGCTTTCCCTATATATACCAACGGGTCCACCGACAGTGAGTTCACAATTGGAGAGTATCAATTATACACAGCATCTAACGCGTTCTAGCGAGCGAAGACGCTTTCACAAAGGATGAGCCAAGCTATCGAGCGACTCTGCCTTTGGGGATGGACTCGAGCTTTCTCAACTTTCTTGTCGACTCTGGACAAGCTTCCTCCCGGACATACGGACTATGGGCTGGTTCGGAATCCGAAGAAACACCACAAGATGGCTTACTCATCGTCGGTGGATACGATGAAAGCCGCCTCAAAAGCGCGGCAACCACATTTCCTATGTTTTCAGATTGTCCGACATGCGCCATACTCACAGCCATGACCTACGATGTTGGTGGCAAGAGTACCACGCTTTTCACAGCCGACACAGACACGCTCATCGTCCACCTGGACCCCTTTTCCTCAGATCTGAGGCTTCCAGCTGCGATGCTGCAGAATCTTGCTGCCGCCGAGAAGACTGCTGTTTGGAATGAAACATCGCGCCATTTCGAATTGCCCACCACTCCCGCACCTGAAGGCACTATTACTATCACGATATCCGACATGGGCAAGCCCGGTGGGGATGCATCAAAGCCTTCAGTCGCTTCATACAAGTCCGTCATTCCAGTGACTGAGTTGTACAGCCGGCCCCGAGCATATAATGCTGCAGGAGTATTTGAAGTGGACAATGCCACAGTGTACAACATGGCTGTGACCAACCAAACAGACTCCATAACTATTGGAACCCTAGGCCTCCCCTTCTTCACCCAAAACTACCTCATCGTCGACCCGGATGCGAAAACCTTCCAGCTTGCACCAGCCGTTGTTGCACCAGCCGACCCCAAGGGCGCCGATGCAAAAGTAAAGCAAGTGTGTCGCATTTTGCCTGGCGTAAAAGCAAAGTCTCAAATTGCTGTTCTAGCTGGAGGCATTGTCGGTGCTGTCATCGGCACACTGCTCCTAGTTGGTTTGTTCTTGTACCTGCGCAAGCGCAAAAGTAACGCGACCAACTCGCGGCACTCGCGCGGCGATAGCGACGCCCCAACCGCGACGTCCCAGAAACCGATAGTCGATCGCATGGCTACCAATGAGTCATCAGAGAGCAAGTCTCTCGAGCTACCACGCCAGGCTCCTCCGCCGGCCATGGTACTCAGTGATGGTACTGCATTCCCATCGCCGGTGAGTGGTCGTAGGAAGAGCACAAGGATGGATAAGCACAAAGATCCTCGGAGGGGTTTAGTTCACGATGGCTTTCGCAAGGTCGACGAAGAAAACGATGGGAGGTTGCTGGATGAGAGACCTATGGGACTCAGCGAAACGATTCATTCCCGCGGAACATTACCGAGACTGGCTGCGGAACATACTGTTGAATGAGCTTGTTGTCGTGTATCCCTGGTGAAAATCATGTAGCTGTAATCTTTTCTATTCTTACAACCGTATAACGTCTTATTATAGAAACATAATTACAGAGTACTACGCAGATGCGTATGCTAAATCAGTTGCCTTTTTCTTGGTTAATCTTGTGGGTTCAACCTCGCCATGATCCTACCTCAACTTTGGCCATACAATACGATAAGAGATATATTGAAAATTCGTTTGACGATGCAAAGACTTCTTCATACTCTTTCAGATAAGTGTAACATGCAACAAATAGCACCATGTACCAAAATCTCCAAACAGCCACGTTCGGAAATTGATCCCGACCGCTCTCTTTACTTCATGCTCGAACTCCTTGTCGTAGACCTCGATGGTTGTTATAACTTGATCCCAATATCACAAGCATCTATAACTCTTTCAACCCACATAGTATCAACTTTGCACTTCCAACTTACGGGTCGCAAACATGGCGCGATCCATCACTTGGCCAGAAAAGAAGACCGAAGAATGAGAATTAAAACATACCAAACAGCAAATACATGTAATAAATCTGTTACTTCGCAAAAGGTTAAATTAATCTATGTCCAAAACAAAACATTGGAGATGATGCAGTCAAAAAACAGCCAGATCAAACTCCATCTCCCTCCCTCGCCACTTTCTTTTGTCATCCATGTTCCGAAAAAGTATGTTTGGTTCTCCATGAAATCATCCACATATACTCGTTCAGAATCGGAAATTGAAAAAGTCCCAGCCAAGCATGGTAGTGACTCCATCTCAACAATCAAAAAAGATAAGAAAGTACTCAAACTGCCGTCTTAGGTGCGTTAGCAGCATATTGTGACAAGAAGTCTGGGTCGTTTTCAAATTCTTCTCTAACCTGTGGCATTTGTTAGTGCATGCACAACACATATATCGAAAAATAAATAATATAACTTACAATATCAAGCCCACCAACCAATTCCCCGTCCGCCCACAACTGCGGAAAGGTCGGCCAATCCGCAAACTCCTTCAACCCCTGCCTCACCTCGTCGTCGGCCAGGATATTGAAGAAGCCATACCTAATACCCTTCTCGCGTAAAATAGCCACAGTCTGTCTGCTGAAACCACACTGGGGCGCACTCGGTGTACCCTTCATGAACAGCATAACTGGGGCTGCCTTCACAAGCTCCGCTAGCCGTTGGTGTAGCTCATCCTTGTTGGTCTGCTGTTCGCCCTGTCTGTGTTCGCTGCCACTGTATTCGGGCGCTGTCTTGGGGTCCTGTGCGGAGGGTGTGTAGCCCGCGAGGTTCTTGGTTGTGCTGTCGTCTTCTGGTCGTCTTGTGACGGATTGGGCGGGCGGTAAACTCGAGGACTGGCCGCTGCCGGCGCCGGCGTACTTTTCCACTGCTGCTCGTACTTTTGATGCGTCTGAGCCCGAAACCGTTTCTAGCGTCTTGCCGTCCTTTTGCAGGACTATGTAGGGCACTGCTGTGACGTCGTAGGCTTCGGAGACCTCGGGTAATTCTTCGGCATTGAGTGAGAGGAAGGATATTGGGGCGTCGGCGGTGTATGTGCTGGCGAGCGTCTTGAGGATGACAGACATTTGCTCGCATGGCTTCGCCCATGGCGCGTGGAAGTATATGACGGCGAGTGTGGAGGCGGGGAGGGCAGCGATGGTCGACTGGAACGCGGACTCATCCGCAATCTCCTGCATAGACGCCATGGTCGTGTCGGATAATAAAACGTTGTGTGTTGTATTTTAGTTTACGGCGTAAATAAGAAGACTAAAGTCGAACTTGTGGTGTCATTAATTTTCTGAATTAATGTAGTCAGTTGCCGCCCTGCAGAAATAGCGAGCAGGAAATCACGTCAGAGGTCCGAATTGCGGAACCACCCCGCCGTCGCGGAGCTTGCCGGGATCAACCCAAGTCGGATCGGCTAATAGTTCTGCCGGTCATATCGGCTTAACTTATCTCTGGAACTTTTTTGTTCAGCCAAGACTTCGGAGAGGGACGATTCAACAACATTGACCAGCAAAACGACGACAAGATGCTAAAGCAGGCGTATGTTGATGCTGATTTCTCATCTTTTATGAAGCTATGCGATTCTAACAACATGATTTAGTAAACCTAAGAATGCTCGTGCAAAGCGCGCAATGGCAAAGCGCGAGCCGCAGCAACACGAGAACCCAAAAACCACCCTCTTCGTTCCGGGCCAGCGCACATCGCAAATCCTCAAACTCGCCGTCGCCGACCTTGTCATTCTCAAGAACCCGTTTGTCGCGCGTTTCACCAAGAAAAATGACATCCACCCCTTCGACGACGCCTCGTCTCTCGAGTTCTTTGCGCAGAAAAACGACACCTCACTGCTCGTGCTTTCCCTCCACTCCAAGAAGCGACCACACTGCCTAACAATCGCACGAACATTCTCCTACAAGCTGCTTGACATGCTGGAGCTGTACATCAACCCGGACACGTTCCGCACGCTGCAGCAGTTCAAGAACAAGAAGCCATCGATCGGGCTCAAGCCATTGCTCAGCTTCCACGGTACCGTCTTCGAGGACCCAAATCAGACAAAGTACACGCTAGCCAAGAGCCTCCTCATCGACATGTTCAAGGGCCAAGACGCAACCGAAGTCGATGTCGAAGGCCTGCAATACCTAATCTCCATTTCGGCAGAGGAACCCACGGATGCGCTACCCAACCCTCAGATCAAGCTGCGCTGCTACCTCCTCCGCACAAAGCGCTCGGGCCAGAAACTGCCGCGCATCGAGGTCGAGGAAATGGGCCCGCGCATGGATTTCACCGTCGGCCGCGAAATGTTCCCAGATGCGGATATGATGAAGCAGGCGCTCAAGAAGCCAAAGGGCGCTGAACCCAGGACTAAGAAGAACATTGATACCGATGTCATGGGTGACAAGACGGGTAAGGTGCATGTCGGCAAGCAGGACTTTGCCAACCTGCAGACGAGGAAAATGAAGGGTCTTAAGCGCGGCCGCAACGAGAATGACGGCGACGAAGAAGAAGTTGGTGTCGAGGATACCGCAAGCGAGGCTGACGATGGCGAGGAGAAGACGCCCAAGAAGTTGAAGGTCTGAGTTTCTTCCTCGCTAGCAACAAGACTCGAAAATGTCTATGTGTGTACTTGCATGGGACGGCGTTTCAACGGCATTCACTGGCGTTTACATATGTTTGGAACGAGACTATACCAATCTGTGTCATTCTAGCGCGCTTTAGGCGTTGCATCCAAAAAAGTAAAAGTCGAATAACATTGTTTGTTGTATTAATCAACTTCATCTATCTTCTCCAATAGCGACGACACTTCCTCATCACTAGACCTTAAATCCAACTACTCATCATCCGGTTCATCCGCCAGCAACCACTTCGCCCTACACCTCACCGCCTCTCTCCTAACATCTCTCTTTGGATCATCCAGCGCCGCAACAAGACTCTTGCACACCCCCCTCCTATACCTGACAATGACATCTTCGGAAAACTTTTCCGCAACCAACAGTAGACATTTTAACGCTGCAATTCTCACACTTGGCGGCGGCGGCGGTGAAGACACCTCTTTCTTATCCTTGTGTGATGGAGACGAAGAAGAAGAAGTGGTAGCATTAGCCAACAGCCTCGAAATCAGCGCTCCAGTATGTTCTTTCAGAACCTCTGGCTTCTCCTGTAGGGTAGAAATCAGTGTCCCTATCGCGGCTTCCTTGACTATATCAACGCCCTGGAGGTCGAGAGATTGGAGGAGCAACGTTACGAGTTGTCCGACTTCTTCGACAACAATATCAAATGGCATCCATCGGAGTGCCCCACTGAGCGCGATGAGGTAGTTCGGCTTGGTAGTCTGGTCTGCGTCTTTGAAGGCGGATGTGATGTTGGGTACCAGTAGTGCGAAGCTCTTGTGCTTGTGGAGCCCGAGGATCTGGCAGTGGTTTTCCTTGGTGAGGAGGTCGTCAGGTTGAAGGATTGTGGTGAAGCCTTGGGCAACGGTGCTGCCGTACTTTGGATGTGAGAGTAGGGATAGAAGTGTTGGGTATAGCGTATTTAGTACTGGGCTGCTTCTCAGTACTATGCCCTGGAGGCAAGCGAAGATGATTCGTATCCTTGGCAGACTGAGCTTTTCCGGATTGAGAAGATCAAAATCGGCGATGAGAGGGTCCATGCATGTCTTCAGTGCAGCCGAAGTATAGTACTTGTTGATGATGAGCGACATCTGGCGGAGAGAAGTTGATCGGACGATTGGAGATAGAGTAGGTTGCTGCGCATAATTTGCGAGAGATGTTATCAGTAGCTGGAGCTCGCAAGGAAGAGTGGTATCCTTGCGGAACGAGGCGAGCAAATGGGTCGACATAACCATTGTCTTATTGCTTTCGACGCCTACATTTGTGTTAAAAGGCGGGAGTTCGGCTTGTGGTATGCCACAGAACAGCGTGTACAACTCAGAGGCGATGGTGTTTTGCTGCTCAGTGGGCAAATGTCTGATGATCAAATTACATATGCGACCGACAAGATCCAGCGTCATCTCATCGTCGAATGCAACTGGGTGCGTTGCATCAGAGCTTGATGCACGCTGGATCAGCGGAAGGGCAATGTCATTATAGTATGTCGAGTTACCCGAGTTCTGTGATAGCTTATTCTCGCCCTTCTTGAGCGCATATAGCATGGCCGAGAGGAGTGCCACGATATACTTGGACGATGCACCTTGCTGTACCGCTGCACTGAACTTATTCTTGAGTCGCAGTATAACTGTGTCAAAGACCTGTTCTTCGCTAGCAAGTTTAGCAAAAGCCTCGAGCACAGTCATATAGCTCTCCGATCCATTTGCGTCTGTGTCCGGAAGCTGCGCGAGGAACGCTGGGAATGCTTTCTCAACAACGACTTGCGGTTTTTGGTGAGCGATTTCGACAATCCCGTTGATGGCTGCTTCTTTGACCTCATCTTTCCCGTAAGACTCCTCGTGGATAACGATGGAATGCAATAACTGAATAATTTTGCCGACGTCTTCGTCGCTGAGCAACCCGCGGGCTTTCGATAGCTGTATCAGACCCCCAAGACACACAAGCCGGAACGATACCTCCTTACTTGGGGCAGTCTCGAGTCCGTTCAACATTACCGCCAACGCTTGATCTCGGAACTGTGCAAGCGCATTTTTCTCAACTTGTTCACCGCCGGGACCCATCTTTCTCCAGTCGCCGTAGACATCGATGTTGGCTTTGATGAGTTGAACCAGTACTTCAAGTAATCCTCGGCGCTTTTGCATTGTGTCTGCTGTCTGGAACAGGAGAAAGAGGTTTGGCAGAACGCCGGCTAGCAGAATGCTGGTGACATCGGAAGACACGTTGGCGATGCTCTCCAGAAATCGCGCAGAGGCTTGTGACTGCTTTGTCGGCGCGTCTTCCAGATGCTCATTGCACTCCTTAATGATTGGTTTCAAGTAAGCCTGGAGCGAGCCTGGAGTACCCTGCGATAGCGTCTTTGCAATAGCAGCCAAGGCCGCAAGCGCCTCTTTTGCAAGGTCCTCTTCTTGTACATTGAGCACTTCGAACTTGAGTGCATCCCATAACGTAACTGCATACAAAGATACAGTCCGCGGACCATATCCGTTGACCGAAGCGGTGATTGCCGATAGCACATCTCGCTTCGTGTTCATAGACGTCGAGTCGAGCTTATCTAGCAGTGCAGGGAAGGCGTACGGCGCAAAGTCTGCAGTGGAAGATATACAGTCGCGCAGACGATGCTTGAGGTCCTGGGCAGTGATGCCGTACGGGTCATCAGGGGGTGGTCGAAAGGTAATAGGGAAGTAATTGAATACGGCATCGAACAGGTCCTGTGCATCCGCGCCAATATTCCATTCTGTCATGGGTACCCGCAATATCGAGAACACCATCATCAGATTTCGAGGATCCTTTTCTCCGTCAAAATATGAGATAAAACGTGCCATGAAGTCGGGCGTTGTATCATGGTGGGCTCGTAGGGCTTCACGGTACTTGGCCATGAGTCTATCAACAAGTCTTAATACCGGGTATCGTTCGCTCTGTTGCTTGTATTGGCGGAGTGGATGTGTGTTGGTCAGAAGTGACTCGAGAACACTGATAACCCGTTGATCGTCCCACTTTCCGAGGTCCTCGAGGGCTAACAGTGCCGTCGCGCATGATCCCAGGCCTTCGTTATCTTCGGTTCGGGAGACGGTGAAGTCACATAATAGATTCCCTGGTCCCCAGTTAGCCCAACTACATCCTCCACGACCACGACTCCTTATCGAGAAAAACCCAGCATTTTGTCTGTTTGTGTTTGCTTTGTGCTCGTGTGGCTCCCAGCCCGCCGGTATGACTCCTTCTCCTCTGTAGAGTACGTACGCTGTTGTAAAGACAAAACCTTTGGTGACGTCTGCTCTAATACCTCCGCGAGATACGACATCGCTATGCCCATGATTAGCCAAAATCCCCATCCTATCCTATTCCACAATTCACATACTCTTCGCCCTGGTCGCCCCATCCTCGCTATTCAGATATTCGCCCAGATCCGTAACCAAACTGACAAGCTTCAATTCGCCATCCTTGAGCCCTAACCTATCATCAGCAACATGTCCCCACAGTCCGCAAGTGCTCCCGCCCCATACATACGCGTTGCGCTCTGTTTCGCAGTCGCAGTCGCCTCCTTCTTATTCCGATCAAAGTCGAGCAGATACTGCTGAATATCTGACATTCTCACGTATCTGAGGGGCACGGGTATTGGTCCCGGGAAGGGGGTTAAATCGATGTCAAGAATCGTCGATCGTGGACGCCGTATAATTCAGAAAGTTCGCCCAACCTGTAACCCGACAAACTCGCGCATATGACGTTACGGAGTTGCGGGGCTGCTGATTGGCCGGTATCGGGGGTTTCAATGGTGGGGCAGCTTGTGCGCGCGGGCGAAAAAAAATGGTTGTCAGGTAACGGCAGTTGGGGTGTGTATTCAGAAGAGGGAATTAATCTTTTTTTGTGTCGCTAATATAGAGGCTGGGCGACTCTTATAAGCCGGTTGCTTAGGCACCGTATGTTTTTTCTTCTCTGGGTGACACCAAAACTTTATCACGACGAACCCTCTTCTTCCCCGGACGGATCAGCCACGAAAGAAAATACCCCGCCATGGCCGATGAGAAACCACAATGCAAGGTCGTTCTCGCCAACAACATTGCAAAAGGCTTGTTGGACGAAGTACGTGACGGCCTGAGCAAACTCGGCCGGAAGCCGCTGCTCGTAGGTTTCCTAGCCAGCGCCGACCCAGCCGCCAGAGTCTACGCAGAGTGGACAGGCAAGACATGCGTTGAAAAGTGAGGAGTAGCATCTACTGCCAACAAGGGTGCATACTAACACCTCCTGTTCCACAGCGGCTTCGCCTTTGACCTCCGCGTCCTCGACCGCGAACTCCTCGAAGATGCCCTAATCGAGGCAAACAACGACCCGGCCGTGTCGGGAATAATCGTCTACTACCCCATCTTCTCCAACCGCCAAGACCAATACCTGCAGCAAATCGTGTCCATCGACAAAGATGTCGAGGGCCTCTCCCACCGCTACATCTTCAACATGTACCAAAACATCCGCTTCCTCGACCCGCAAAACACAAAAAAAAGCATCTTGCCCTGCACCCCCTTGGCTGTCATCAAAATACTAGAGTACCTCCGTATCTACAACACCATTCTGCCGTATGGGAACAGACTGCATGGCCGCACCATTAC
Organism: Drechslera avenae; assembly: GCA_034640345.1. Taxonomy (NCBI): domain Eukaryota; kingdom Fungi; phylum Ascomycota; class Dothideomycetes; order Pleosporales; family Pleosporaceae; genus Drechslera; species Drechslera avenae. The sequence goes on from JAXRVH010000046.1 coordinate 33,978, forward strand.
GGTTATCAATAGGAGTGAGGTTGTAGGCCGGCCATTGGCCGCGCTGCTGGCAAATGACGGCGCGACTGTGTATAGTGTCGACATCGCCGATGTTCAGGAATTCACCCGTGGAGCCGGCCTCAGGAAACGAAGACACGAGGTCGTAGAGAAGCCAGGGTGGACGCTGGAAAACTGCCTGCCGCTCAGCGATGTGGTGATTAGCGGGGTGCCGGGCGAGAAATTCAAAGTCCCCCTCGAGCTCATGAGAGATGGGGCGGCGTGCATTAATTTCAGCAGTGAGAGGAATTTTACCCCAGAGGTCAAGGAGAAGGCGTCGATTTACGTGCCTGCGATTGGCAAGGTTACGATTGCTGTGTTGTTGAGAAATTTGCTGGTATGTTTTACGTGTTTGCCATGCCACATCTGGAGGCTCAAAACTAACGCAATGTGTAGCGACTTGCGCAGAACAAGATTGATGCTGCCGCTCAGGGTGTCGAGGAGACGTCGTCTGTTGAGCCCGTGATTCTGTCCACAGCCTGATTGGTGCCGCCTTTCTTCGATATGCCATGTTTTCTTTCTGATACCCTCTAGAAGGCACTCGTGCCAAATAAAAGTCTTTCAACATCCGTCCATCTCACTCTTTCTGGGAACACTTTGCAACAACTTCTTTAGGGAGGGAAGCTACAGAGGTAATATAACAACACCGTGAAGAATATCAGCATGTCGTGGAATCTGCACAATCTTCCCAATCGTAAATTTGTCATTCATGCTACCGTCTAATGCACACACGAGGACCTCAAACAAAACAATAGATGGAAAAAAGGAACCCAGTATATTTTGTCCACCCCCCAAAGGAACTATACATTATATACAAGAATTTCCATTAGTTGAATAACTCAGCCCAAACCAATTGTCGTCGCAATCTCATAACACCATGCTAAATATCAAAAATCATGACGCCTCAGGTGGCATGGGCACAGGCACACTTTCTACCTTGATCTCTGGCGGCGGTGGCTCATATACGTCACTCTCTGCATCCTGTTGCGGCCTCCTCGGTAGAGGTCTTTCCCTCTCGTCATAGTACATGTACTCCTCGTGTCGGTTATTATACCGCTGTGGCGGTGGTCGTTCGTACTGCACATATCTATATGGTTCAGGCTCGTAGCGATGAGGTTGGTGGGGCATGTATGGGTCGCGGTGTCTTGGTACTCGGATAACTTCATACTCATGTATCGGATGGCCATACTCGTCTACATAGTGCGGCCCGCGCGGTTCGTCGTACCGATATCGGGGAGGTGAGTATGCACGAGTATGGGGATGAAGACGATCTTGCACCGACACATAGCCGCGGGGCTGACGACGTTGAGGCGGGAAGAAGCCATCATCTTGTACGGAATGATCAGCACTATGTTCCCTGGAGTAGTCTGGCTCGTAGTCGGGTTCGGCATTGGGCTGCGGCGTTTCTTGCTGGTCGATACGGCGACGCTGCTCCTCGTACCGTCTGCTTTGTGATCGACTCATGCTTGACCCACGGCCGTATGGATCCTCACGCGCAACACTCATATACCGCTGGTATCGAGAAGGCCCTCGTTGCTCATGCGGTCGATCTCGTCGACGCTGTGGCCCGGACCTCCGCGGCGGACCGCTCGGTCCAGGCATAGGCATTCGGTGTCCGTTTGGCTGGTAGTCATCGAATCTAGAAGAATTAGATACGGTAGATGGAGCTCGAGGATGAGGTGGCCCAAGCGGGCGGACCGGCGCATTGGCCTCGGCTGGTCCAGGAGCATCTGGGGGCGGAGGCGTGTAGCGCGATCCATTTTCGTTTTCCTGCACTGGTGTGGCTGGTTCTGCCTCTGTCTGCTGTGCCAGCGAGGGTTGTGGAGGTTCGTTCTCTGCCAAGAACCGGTCTGCTGCAGACTGTGCTCGAGGAGGGCTGTCGTCTCGTGAACGACGCTCGTTCACGAACCGGTATTCGGGGCGATGCTCTTCTTCTTCATAGTATCGCATCTGCCGAGGATATGCACTGTATTCCCGGCTACCATGACTTCCTTCGCGTGGGTGGGCGTAGACAATCTCATCCGGTGGCCCATAGAACCGCTCCTGTTCCCGGAACGCCGTTCGGCGACCAGGGTATTCGTCATATGCCGGGCCCGCATGAATGATCCTGGGGCTTGGGGCGTATTCGTACTCCCGTGGACGGTGATAGCCACCATCCAAATGATCTCTGGACATCTGATGAACAGTTGAGTCAGTCGTGTGAACACGCACGGTAGAGTTACTGCAGATCACCTACATAGTACCGAGGTTCAGAATACTGGGGTTGCCTACGCTCTGTAGGCGAGCTGTCCCGATACGAACGTTTCCTATTCATGGGTCCTGGTGCTTCCGGTGTTTCGGCCGTGAGGCTCGGTCGAAGAGGATCATATCCAGCTTCCAATGGTTTTGGAGGCAGAGCCACGTTTGCATCCGCAGTGATCATGGCTGCTGGAGCAGCATGTGTGGGAGCAACTGTCTCTAGAGAAACTTCAACTATGTCTGGGGCCTTTTCCAAGTCTTTGGGACCAGAGGATGCTGGTGAGGCTAATCCGTGGCTATCAATCACACCAATTTTGGGCAGCGGCATGGGAAACAAGCTGGGAAAGACGGTCGCTATCATTAGTAACTTTTCGTCGTTCATGCCTGGGGCATGGATAAGTCCGGATATGAAACGTTCACTGGGAAGCTCGATCATGTTTTCCTTCCAATCCAGCGCAGTGCCCGGTACAGGGTGGCCAAAAGCTGAGTGCTGGTACGGCAGATGCTGACTCCTGAAGTGTGATAGCAGACCCAAGACAGTGTATGTCGTCCTTTCTTCTGCTTTCGAATAGAACGAGCCCGGAAGCTGATGTGCAGACCCAACTTGACAAGCCTTGCACGAGAGACCCGGCGCGTTCTTCAGTGCTTTGGGCATCTCATGATTAGACAGAGCATCAATGAAGTGATTCAGATTTGGCTCGTGGTTAAACTCCACATGGAACTTGGAGATGACGCGATGTAGCAAAACGTAGATGCGAAGGCTGTTTGGCAAATCCTTTACGCCCGAAGTGCGCTTCCAGATGTCCTGGGTCATGTTGATGACGGAACTTACTTGCTTGTCAAACGAGCTAGTGCTCTGGCCAGTATCTTCTGTACCGTTGGGAACGATCTCAGGAACTCCTTGAGCTGGTGGTGGCATCTTGGGTGGTGGGGCTATGGCATTGTTGATCATTGCTGGGGATGTCAGGTAGAGATTCTGGGCCGCATGAGCGCCATATCCTGGTGGGCCCATCGCGTGGTGCGCGTACATGTCCACAGGAGTCGCATAGGGCTGAGGATACTCGAAACCGGGCATCGTGCCGGGAGGGACCTGGGGTGGAGCAAAGGGTCCAGTATAGTGGCCACCATAATTGTAAGGTCCAGGGCTCGCCTGCGGAGCGTGAGTGGGCAGATGGGGAGTCGACGTTCCTGCGCGCGAGTACCCATTATAGAAGCCACCATACCCATTCGTACCTGAAGAGGGGTGGTGCGCATGGAGAGGAGGCTTCACGGAACCGGGGTCTGGATGGAATGGGGTCTCCTCGGGCCATTCGGCTTCTCTCCATGCCACAACCACGTTCCCTGAGCTGAAGGCAGAAGTGTGTTTGGCTCCGTAGTGCTGAGTGACGCCTTCAAAGCCATAGTATTTGTTGTTGTGTTCGCATCCTTGGCCATGACACAGGAATATGTCCTTGCGGAACTGTTCTGTTAATGGTTTGATTTTGTTGTCGTACACCCACTTCATATTATCCAGAACAAGCTTAGGTTTAGAATCTGCATGGTCAGTGGAGCTACGCGCATTTTGCTCTGCTCTCTCAGCGTAGAATGTGCGGCGCACGTAGGCAAGAAGATCGGCTGCAAACTTGGGGCTGTTTTCGTAAGTGACTGCGTTGCCGTGATCCCAGTCTCGATTGATGAATTCGTCGGCAATGGCATCGAGTCTGTCGCGAATTGGGCGCTGAGACTCTTCCCATTCGCGGTCCATGACTTCCCTCGCTTCCTTTGAGTTTGCGTCTGGGTGCCGGCGGTCTGCTGCTTTTGTGGAAAGGGAAGCAGCGCGGGCCACGTGGTCGGCCTCCGCTTGTTGAGCAGCAGGTAGTTGGGCGATCAAGCGGGGTTGAAGCACACTCCACGCATAGTCATTCATTGGCTGCGAGATCTGGATGGCGGCCTTGAAAGAGTCCATGTGGCGCAGGACGTTGGGAGCAATTGGGGGCTCCATTTGCTGGCACCGGCGTTCTATGTCCGTCTTGCGGGTTGCCTTGGCTTCGTTTGCATCGTGAAGGTTCCTCTGTCCAGAAGGGGTAAAGGCCTGTGGTGGAACCGTGGGCGGGCGCGCTTGGCCTTGCTGAGACGATGGTGCTACGGCTGTTAGGTTGGGGACAGGAGGGGTGCTGTTGGGATATCGACAAGGGCCGCCATGCGTGACAGCAAATGAGACAGCAGAAGCAGACTTACTTGCTGGAATCGGGGCATGAATTATAGGAGACGGGGTTCGGCGAGGGGGCGACCTGGAGCGCTGCTTGTGTGACGTGGCGGGGTGTGAGGGAGCTGCAGATGCTGCGCGCTTGGCCTCGTTGTGCTGTTCCACCCACTGGTTCTTGACCTCCCAGCGCTCCCAGTTTTCGGCGAGCTTCATGCGCTCTCTGCCTCTGGCCTCGAGGCCCTTGGCCCATTCTTCGGCAGCAGCAGGGCCTCGGCCAAGTGCCTCGTTCAGCTCGTCGGCCATGTCTTGCACATGGTGTTTGTAGTAGTACTTTGCAATTTCAACGTCAGCTGGCGTAGTGGCAGACTGCAGCGTGTAGGCGGCAATGTAGTGCTGGTCTTTTGTGAGGAGGGCAAAGGGCAGGGCGGGTCGCACTGCGGAAGCAGCTGAGAAGAGAAGGCTCGCGTCCTGCAAAGTCAGTCATGACCCACGTAGGGGCAAGTCGATGCTACTTACCGTCTGGCACTGTTGTAGCAGACACGGCCCACACGCTCTGATGGCAAAGGGCCAGATGGCGCGCACGCCCGTGTTGCCGGGGCCCTTTTGCCATATACGCTCGCCTGGGGTGTAAGAATCAAGCTTGTTACAAAACTGGCATCTCCTGGACCAGGCCAGCTGCCACATTTGCAGCTCGCTGAAGCCTGGGAGCGGCTTCGGGGGCTTTGTACACAGTGCATTGCGGGCAGAGGCCCACAATGATTCAGACTTTAGGAGATGCAGACGGCCATGGCCCGACTTTGAAGTCGAGACGGCGCGCACGTCTGTGAGGTAGGAAAGGAAAGATCGATTGACCTGGATCAATCGACCGAGATCTGCAAGCGAACAAAAGGAGAAAACGTGCTGCCACAGCTCCGGAGGCAGGCCAGCGCAACAGGGCAAGTCGCTGCTGGAGCGGCGCGGCGACGATGCGTCCAGCTCCAGCTCCAGCTTGCGCTTCTTGTCGGGCTCGGCAGGCGCATCATCTGCCTTGCGCTTCGGCAGCGGCGCGTCACTGGGAGCAGCTGGCGCATGTGTAGCATTTGCGTCGTAGCCGTAAAAGTCGACCGACGACACGACGCTCGACTCGCGATCCTCCATGGCGGACAACTACAGCAGCAGGCTTCACAGGCAGCGCTCACAGGAGCCTCGTCGTCGTCGCAGCAGTGCGCAGGCGAGAGACATGAAGGCAGATGTCGTGTATCAAGCGCGGGTGGAGTGGAGATGATGGGGATTCGAAAAGGCGGTGCGATGGGGCTTGGTGTGCTGTCGGATGCTAGTGTTTGTCGTGGCAGAGTGGAGGTGAAGGGTAGCGGGTAGCGGGCTAGAACACAACAAAAAAGACGGCAGAGGTCATGCGAGGGGGGGTCTAGGCGACGCTTTAAGAGACGCAGGAGTCTGCAGTTGGGTGCTGTTGAGTGCAGTGTTGTCAAGCGGTGCGCAGAAGCTATGTCCAATCCATCCAATCCACCCGGTGAGGCGAGCGAGGGTCTGCCCTGCCAGCAGCCTGAGCCTGAGCCAAGGAATGACATAGCTGCCTCACCGAGCTTTGTGCCGCTGTGCCTACTAGGATAATTCGAGCCCAATTCGCCATATACACGCACACGCATCCGGATACGCGTACACTGAGCTGTCCGACGCATCCTGCTAGCTGAGGGCACCACGGCCTACATTTTCTCTCTGCCACCCCTCTGCTCCTCCACTCTTCCCTCTCTCCACCCTACTCTTTCCCCAGCCCCTCCTCTCTCTCCCCTCCTCCCCTCCACCTCCCCTCCACCTCCGCCCACCATGGCCACGCTCAACACCTCCAGCAACGGTCCCAACATCACCCGGAGCTACCAAAACGTCGTCAATGCTCCTCCGCCATCCGGTGCCCAGGCGAGCTCCCCGACGTACGGGCAATGGGCCGTCTTCACAGTAGCTGCCCCGCTCGTCAGCGCCTTCCAGCAAGATGGCGGAAAAGAGAGCGTGCTCAAAGTTCAAAGCACAGGAGGTACGTGACTACACAATGCCCAAAACTCAATTTCTCTTTCCCGTGTATCCCACCACGGCCGTCTACAAGCTGGGTGTCCACCTAAGCTCGGGTCTCGGCACATCACGCAGCGGGAGCGCATGTCAGGAGCCAAACGTTACCGCCGTTACGAGGGAGAAAAAAAAAGCAAAAGCTGACATTCTGTAGAGGGCGAGCTAGTCGACTTGATCGACGAGTTCTCAGATGGTCGTATCCAGTTTGCATTCGTTAAAGTCAAAGACCCAAACACGTCGCTGCCCAAGAACGTCCTCATTGCATGGGTATGTGCTGATCAAATCTTAGCCAATCACTCTACTAACATTTATGCAGTGCGGCGAGGGCGTCCCAGAGCGAACAAAGGGCTACTTTGGCAGCCATCTCACAGTCGTCTCAAAGCTCCTGCACGTAAGTTTGTCCTTGTATCCAGCTCTCAACGCTCTCTAAATCTCACCCGGCCGTCATCTGACTCGACCAGGGATACCACGTCCAAGTTACCGCCCGCTCCGATGCCGACCTCACTCCCGAGAGAATTGTGCAGAAAGTTGCCGATGCATCAGGCGCCAAGTACTCTGGCGGCGGGAACATTCCTTCCTCAGGCGGCCCGCCGCCGGTTGCGAAGAAGCCCGTCTTCACACCCAAATCAATAGGAGGCGGAGGGGCTGGTTTCAATCCATTGGGGCGTTCGCGTGCACCGGCACCGAAAGCTGATGAAGATGCCGACGGGTGGGGTGCGGATGCCCCGCAAGTCTCCAGATCACAGCTCGAAAAGGTTGGAACTGCATATAAGCCCACCAAGGTCAACATGGCAGAACTCACTGCGAACAAAGACGAGTCAACTGGCTCTCAACCCTCGCACAACGATCGTCCCGAAGTCGTCAAGGGCGCATATCAACCAGTCGGCAAGGTCGATATTGCCGCTATCCGAGCTCAGGCGCGTGATGCCAAAGACGACCGGCCCACTGTGGTCAAGGGTGCATATGAGCCAGTTGGAAAGGTCGACATTGCAGCCATCCGTGCCAAGGCTCAGGCCCCTCCAGCCTCGTTGTCTCCGGCCGCAACAGGAGCATCCAACAATGGCGAAGAGGAAGAGAAGCCCAAGTCGCTCGCCGAAAGGACAGCGGCCTTTAGCTCGCAGCCCGAACGCCTGACCAGCATGCCGAAGCCAAAGGTTGCCAACAAGTTCGCGGGCGCTAGCACGTTTACTGGCACCAAGGCTCCTACGCCCGGAGGTTTCGGTGCAAAGCCTCCTGTTCCTGCACCAATAGTCGGTGCTGCAAGCAAAACCTTTGCGGATCAGGGAGGAAAGACACCTGCACAGATCTGGGCCGAGAAGAAAGCAGCCCGTGGCGAGCCTGTTCGGTCACCTACTGCTGAGGCTGGCAGCCGCCCGGCTCCTCTTCAAAGCCAGCAGAGTGGAGGCGGTGGCTGGCAAAGTGGTTACTCTGGCAAATCTTGGGCACCTGTGCAGACTACGCGAACCGGTCAGTCTGTGACTAGCAACCCAAGCGAGCAGCAGCAAGAGGAGCCAGTTTCTCCCGCAGCCGGTGGCGTTAGCTCGCTGAAAGATCGCTTCGTAGGCGCTGCACCCATGGGAGCCCCAACATCGCGGCCTGTACCAGAGCCACGAGCTTCAAGCCCACCGCCACTGGACACATCGAGCAAGCCTAATGCAGGTATAAGGGGAGGTGTCCCTATGCCGGGTCTGCCTCGCCGCCCCAAGGAGCCAGAGGATGAGGAGGAGGAGGATGTGCCCGCCACTCAGCATCAACGCATACCTTCCCCACCCGCAGTGCCCCGCAGCCCATCTCCTGAGCCTTCTGGATCACCTGTTCGCATTGCTATGCCTGTTGCCCGCGGAAGACAACCAGAAGAAATGTCGCCTGCCGAAGAACACGCACCACCCATGCCTGCTCGCTCCCTCGAACAAGCAGCTAAGCAAGCTCGCGACATGTCTCCGGAGCCGCAAGTGGAAGCCAAGGACCCTGCTCGTGGTGCCAGTGCCGCCGTTGCAGCTGCCACCTTTGGTGCGGCCGCAGTAGGAGGTGCTGCTGTTGGCGCTGCCATTGCTTCCGGTCATGATGAAGATGAGGCTGCCGATACAGGTGCAGGTGGTTCAGGCAAGCGTGCAGTCATTCAATACGACTACGAGAAGGCCGAAGATAACGAAGTCGAGCTCCGCGAAGGTGAATACGTCACTGACATCGACATGGTAGACGACGACTGGTGGATGGGCACAAACTCCCAAGGCGAGCGTGGTCTGTTCCCAGCCAACTATGTCGAGCTGGTCGAGGATGAGGACGATGGCGGTGCTGCACCACCGCCACCCACACATCCCTCAGCAGCACACGAGCCAGAGCCCGCCGCAGCACCCGCTGCTAGTTCTGGCCCCACTGCCACTGCACTTTATGACTACGAAGCTGCTGAAGACAACGAGCTGAGCTTCCCCGAAGGCGCTACTATCACCGGACTGGTAAGTAAATTTGGATCCACTAGCAATCACGTACTTACGACTCTGCAGGAATTCCCGGATGAAGACTGGTGGCTCGGTAGCTTCAACGGCCAGTCTGGTCTCTTCCCAGCCAACTACGTCGAGCTTGACCAGTAAATGCGTGTCAAGTTCGTAGCGTTGCCGTTGGGAGGATTATCAGAATAAGGAAGATGTGATGTTCTGTAGCGACACACTTGGAGACAGCAGTGTAGGTACTAAAAGTCGATTTACAGTTTCCAAACAGTCATCATTGCAGCCAGCTTGTCATGGTAGATGACGGCTTCCGGATCGATATCGTTTGTACATAACCCGAAAATTCTACGATTGGTCAGCTGCAAGGAAAGTGCATTTTGGTCTGGTATTGAGTAGATATGACTAGGATTATCGAGCGAGTTGCGTACCATTACTCACGTGATCTGTCAGACCAAAAGCGCTTGCCGACGGGAGATGAAGAGGGCTAGGACATGCCATTCAACTCTGAGTTGGGCCAGAAGACGGCTGAAGACGTGATGATGGTGTACAAGAATGTAGTGATTGCTGTTCCGACACGATTTATATAAACATGGAATTCTTGAGTAGGAAGGAAGGAAGGCGGATGGGTTGTGTGTCGTATGGAAATCAAAAGGACGTGATAACAATACTGTCTTTGTATTCTGAGCAAAGGCAATGTTGACACGGACGCCCATTCTTGCACGTTGTGTCTTTATTTCATGCTAGTAGGTTGCTGTGTTGCATATCATTACACATGTGTATGTGTGTGTGTGTGTATGTTATCAATAGATGTCGAGCACTTGAGTGATGGTGGTCGTACATGTAGAATATCATAGTTGTTAAGAAGGTGATCAATCTGTGTTGGTTCATCAGAAAGCCAAGCACATGGCACTTGATCAATAGTTTAGATCAAGCTGGTTTCTCTCTCTCTCTCTCTCTCTCTCTCTTTGACGCCCGCTCGTCTTACCTCGTCTTACCGTGTCACACATTTACTTGATTCTGTATCCATATTTTGTCTTTTTTTTGGTCTGAACGCGTAAGCTTCATAGAGTAGGCGCCGCCAACTTGGTGGCTTGTCGATTGTGAACATCTTAGGTGCATGGTATTTGCCGATATTGAAGTCTGTAAATAATGCAGGGTGCTGGTAAGGCGCTTCCCAAGAATAAACATGTGAGGGGCAAGGGAGGGAGAAGTGGATCGAGAGAAGAAAGAAAAAAGGGGATATGATGGTTGGCAGCGAATGAGATGAGTGGTGTTGGGTACCTGCATCGACCACGCGTTCATGAGGAGGCACGGGTCTCATGTCGGGGTCCACATGTTATGGCGGTTGGAGATGTTGGACTACTCGAGAGTTTAGTGTGCGACCAAGAATAACCCATGATGGGTGTTGGCTGCATCTGTCAGGCCGTGGGAAGGGGTAGTTGTACGGGATAAGTGGGGGTGGGACTGACGAAGGAACGGTTGTCGGGAGTGTATACACACATGCATGTGACTAAGAATAACAACCGAGGAAACTGTACCTGCATCTGATGGATGGAACTGGACGCGTCGGGCCGCCTCATCTTCCGCTCAACGTCACAATATCTTGCCATGCAAGACGTGATGCTGAGTGATGGGAGCAGTCAAGAGTGCTTCAATTAGAAACACAAACCATGGGCGTAGAACGGCTGTCAGGTTGCGGCACATGGTCTCGCTTCAGCAAGCGAAGAGTGTAGTCACACACACACACATACAGAGACTAACCAGCCTAGCACAGTGCGGTGTACGAATAAGAAAGCACAAGCTAGTATAGAGTCCAAGGGAGGTTGCGGCGCTGGCGGTTAGACGGGTAAGATCGTGTCAACGGCGGGGGAAAGTGACGGCAACGTAAAAGGAAAGAGGTGGTAGACGAACAAGAAGCTTAGCAACGCGAACATGTGAGGTTCTCGAGTGTCGACGTTAGTTGGGCCGACCAGTCAAATCAGGTGCGTCATCCCTCAGGCATGCACTGCTAAAAATACCGCGTTTGGGGCCTGGCTGGCGATCGCGCTAGGAACGGGGTGCTGCAGGCCTATTCCGACTTCAAGCTTAGGACGTCGAGGTAGACGACTGCAACTGCTCTGTTTGGTCGTGTTCCGACTTGTCAGCATTGCGGCGTGTGCCTTGTTGTCTGTGCCTGCAGAAACATGGCCATTATGAGGAGTCAAATTCGCCTAGAATTGCCGCGCCGCGCACGGCGGGGAAGTGGGGGGGGGGGGGGGGGGGGGGGGGGGTTTTTGATAGCGGCCGGCTGCAATAAGAAAATATCGAGGATTGAAGGCAGGTGCCGGCATTCACACCCAAGGACATGCCGTCCCAGCTGTAGAGGCTAATGTTTGACGATTGGGTGGGGGATGGGCCGGGTGCTCCGCCTTGTGCTGCGAGCGGAATTGGGCTCGGCAAAGGGTGCAAAGGGCGCACCAGCGCGCACAATCGTACATGGAGTAGACAGGCCCAGGTGCTGTGAATTCTCCGGGCGTCGCTATGCATGGCCATGTCTGCAAGCGCCGCCTCGTGCTGGGGACGGATGTGGGCGAGCAAGAATAGCGAGGCCGGTTTGCAAAGCTGCAGAGGCGGTAAGATGGGCTTTGCACACGCCCAGGAGACGGTCTGCAGGAGCAGCGTGGGCAGCAAATCTGGCGCCATGCCGGTAAAAGAGGGCTGGCGGAGCGTGGACTCAATCTGTGACTGCAATGGCATCCAAGGGCGTGATAGCTGTGTGTGAGGGCGCAGGACCCCCGGCTCTGATATGTCCTTAAAATAGCCCGGCTGGGCGTGGCATAGCGCAGTAAAGCAGCCATGTCGGGTTAGCCGGGCGGTGGGATGATGGGAGGCACAAATTGCACGCCCAATGGCCGGGGCGCAGTCGACGTGGCCGGCAGCTCCAAACGCACCAAATATCCTCTAACCGGGCAATTTAGCGATGGCATGGCCTGGGCTCCGCAGACGCCAGATTTCTAAATATAGGGGCGCCCACCCACTCCATGATGCTTCCCTCTGCACTTCACGTTCAGAGCCTCACAGCGACGGCGAGTCCACCACTCCATCGCCGTGTCGCGCATCTCAGCCATATAGTCCTGGAGTCGCGGAGAGCTTCTTTGCCCATCTGCAGCCCCGACTCTCGCCGCCCACGTCCCTAACTCTCGCTGGCTCTTGCGTCGCCGGTGCTGAAACGCTGAACGTCTTCGTGATCAGGCCGCTGCCGCGCAAGCTAGTACCATTGCCATCTTCTTTTGTTCCCCAAAGGCCCTCGCCTAGTCTCCCCCCCCCCCCCCCCCAAAAATACGCGCACCCTTCATCGCCACTCCATGAGCTTTGACGTCTAGTATTGCCGTCCACCATGGGTCGCAGGAAGATCGAAATCAAGGCCATCAAGGACGACCGGAACCGCTCCGTGTAAGTCGAGCCACCACCAGCCACCAGCCACCCGTCACTGACCTGCCACAGCACCTTTCTCAAGCGCAAAGGCGGCCTGTTCAAGAAGGCGCATGAGCTTTCGGTGCTCTGCTCCGTCGACGTCGCCGTCATCATCTTTGGCCACAACAAGAAGCTGTACGAGTTCTCCTCTGGCGACATCAACGAGACGATTGGCCGGTATCAATATGTATGCCTCTCCTCCTATTGCGGATTGCGAGCTGCGCTAAAGTAAGATGACGCTGACAGGTCACGCAGTATGGCGGCGCACACGAGCACAAGGGTCCCGAGGACTTTATGGGCAAAAAGGACGGCGACGACGACGACGATGAGGATGAAGAGGGCGGCGCGCTCCCACGCGACTCCCACACCCCACCCGAGCATGCCATGATCCCTCCTCACATGCAACACTCGCAATTCCAGCACATTAGGCATGGCGCGCCGTCCATGTCGCCGCCAATCGGAAACGGCGTGCCCTTCCAGCAGCGAGGTCCCTCACCGCAGCCTCCCCACCACCTCTCGCGACCAAACTCGAGAGTCGGTCACATCCGCCGGCCCAGTTCAAATCTCGCGCCTCCTCAGCCGTATCCTTCACAAGCCCCGCCGCCGCCCAACAACTATGCTTACATGCCGAACCCCCCCTTCTACAACCCCCAGGCGGCACAGCAGATGGCACCCAAGCCTCAGCCCACACCACCCGCCACGCAGTACCAATTCACACACCCCATGCCCACACATTCGCAGGTCCAGCAGGTTCAATATATGCAACATGAGCAGCAACGCCGTCAATCAATGCCACCCACGTTCCAACAGCAACAGCAGCAGCAGCAGCAGCAACAACAGCAGCAACAGCAGCAACAACAGCAACATCAGCAACAACAACAGCACCAGCACCAGCAAGAACAACAGGCACAGCAGGCGCAAGCTCAGGCACAGGCACAGGCACAGGTAGCACAGCAACAGCAACAGCAGCAACAACAACCCCCACCGCCCCCACCACCGCAAGTGTCTCAGCCACAGCCAGAACGCCCGCAACCACCCACTCTAACGGTCCCGTCTCCGCAAAACGATTTCCAAAGCCCGCCTCTGCCACAGCCAAAGCCACTCCATGCATCCGCCAGACACAGCATTTTCACACCCATTGACGACAGTCAGTCCATGCTCGCGGCGCATTGGGGCAGCAGCAGTAGCAGCAATAACAATGCAAACGCACCGCGTGGAGACGTTCCTTTTATCAAACAGGAGAACCGCTCGCAGTCGATTGACGTGGCCACCATGTCGCGATCGCAGCCAAACGGGGAGCCTAGACCTCAGCCGCAGCCTTCACCATTGTCCATGCAGCAAGTGCCGCAACGAACACAGTCCACATCTTCAATGCCCGCTATTCCTCCGCCAACACGGACAAACAGCCTGCGCATGGGTGAAAGCAAACCGAGACTGAGAGTGCAGATTCCTAGCGAACACTCCGACGCTGGCAGCGCTACTGCCGACTCTTCTCCAAAGGACTCTGGCACGACTGGTGCAACACCCGGACGCAGCACCGACGCATCACATTCTTCTGGTGTAGTCTTGCCGCCTCCCTCGCCCAGCGCCAATTCACTACTAAGCGCTGGTGCGACTGGTCCCCCGAATCCGTTTGCTCGTCCTCCGCCGCCATCGAACAGCAACTCGTATGGCAGTCGCAATGATATGGAAACCCCAATTTCGGCACTCCCCAGCCGCTTTGTCGAGAACGGATTGCTCCCTTCGCCTTCCAGCTTTTACCCCGAGTGGGGTTTTGGCCGCGACTCCAACATGCTGCCGAGTCCCTTGACTTTCCAGACCCCGGTAGCCCCGAACGGACCGAGCTTCGCGCGCGATGACTCTGCAGATCGCAAGCGGAAGACGTCTGATCAGGGCTCCGACGATGGTAGTCAGAAACGGGTGAAGACTTGAGCGGCATGATTTTACTCGCCTGGATGTTCTTTTTTTTCCTTCTTTCAGGCGACTTATTTGCTTGTGCAGTCGTGCAGCGCTGTATTTGTACTGGCATATCTTCTACATCTTGTTTGTTATACACCCAAGAGCTAACGATGCTCGATGCATACCGTTTTACCATATACTCTTGATTCTCTATAGGTTTTGGCAGGGGGGCGTTGGATACCCACGATTTTTTTGTCCCACTTCTATTCACAATTTGACGATTACACTTTGGGGTATTCTTCGGCATACCAATTATTTGCATGATGACGAAGAGAGTCGGGAGAAGTGAATTTTTGTTGTAGATAATCAAATGACAAGTTGGAAGTGTCCAGAAAACCCCCCCACCGAACCACAAAGGCAGAAACGTGAACCCAACTTGGACATGTCAACCCTGCCTTGCCGGATGCGAAGTTCGGGAATGGGCAGGCCAGCCATGTCCTCAAGCTGAGCTGTGCGCGACTGCGCCTGCCGTCGTACTTCGTATTACGGTACGCAATCCCTTCAGCGGTGAACGGTACCTACGGGTGCAGCGTCATAGCTAGGGCCAAGCCAGTGCCCCGCTGCGCCTACGCCATTGTCCAAGGGGTTTCGCGGATGATATCAGCCGCAGATGGGCTGTGAAGAGTTGGGCTTTGATCGCTGGAGCCGCATTTTACTCTGACTGTGACTTGTAAGCCCTTTTTTTGCTGGCATATACCTGCAACAAGACTTCGCCTGTCCACCTGACTGCTCCTTGCGCTCGCCGATTCGGTGTCACATTCGTATATCAGGCCGCAATCTACCATTCTACACAACAACAACAACAAACACAGCTTGACCTGATCATGGCATACAACAAAGGCTTCAACCCGGACAGGCTGCCGATGCATGCGGAGCCCGAGCAGGTGCGTCTTCTACTACTCCAACCTTCAACACTGCTTGCGAGGCTGACATGGACCAGGCAGCGGCCATGATGTCGCAAAACTCGCCCGCTACAGCTGCGCGCCCACCACGCACCAGCTCAGCGCGCCCCGACTACAACAAGCCTCCCCCGGCTCTCCCCAGCCAGAGATTCGATGCGCGCCCAGACGAGCGCTACGGCGGGGGCCGCGGTGCTGGCGGCGGATATGAGAGCAGACCCCCTCCAGGCGCATACAACGACCCGCGATACGAGAACCGGTACGATTCGAGAATGGACAACAAATTGGGCGTGGGGTCGCCTCCGCCAGCAAACTACGGCCAAGGGCCCCCGCCGCAGGGCTATCACGGAAGGCCGCAGCTTGCGCAGCAGTCGAGGCCACCACCCACACCTGCGCCTACACTGCCGAGGGACGGGAATGATCGTGAGGCGCTGTGGAGACTGTTTGGTGCCGTAGACAAGAACAGTACGTCATCATCAGGAGGTCAGCATGTGTTTGCAACCACGGCAATAGACTAACTCTTTCGCACCAAAAAGAGAGTGGTGAGCTCACAGAAGCTGAGTTGCGAACGGCACTTGTCAATGGCGACTGGACACCATTCGACCCCCATACGGTGCGAATGATGATACGCATGTTCGACACGAACCGGTCCGGCACCGTCAACTTTGACGAGTTTTGGTAAATATACTCTGATTTTCTCTTCTTCTGTTCACCCTACAGACTCATCATACTAAGTTTTTTCTTCTTCTTTGTCTAGTGGCCTGTGGGGCTTTCTCTCGGCATGGCGCAGCCTGTTCGACCGCTTCGACCAGGACCATAGCGGTAGCATATCGTATCCCGAATTCAACGAAGCCCTTGTTGCGTTTGGATACCGTCTCTCACAACAATTCGTCACGCTGCTATATCGCACGTACGAGCGCGACTCACGCAACGGGCTGAGTTTTGATTTGTTCGTGCAGGCGTGCATTAGTTTGAAGCGCATGACGGACGTGTTTAAAAAGTATGACGAGGATCGCGATGGGTATATCACATTGAGCTTGTAAGTTTGTTCTTGAAGATGTTTTGCGGTTGGGTTTTGTCAAGGATCTGTTGTCGTTGCTGTTGTTGTTTTTTTGGCTAACGACACTGTGTTTTACAGCGAGGAGTTTCTCACAGGTGCGCAAGCTTTATTCCTCTTCAACTCGATTTCGGCCACCACTGATACCGGACTTTACTAGAAATCATCCGTCAGCGATGAATCAAGCTAATTCATTTTACATGTGTTTTATGTTACTCACATACACTTTTTTTTGGGGTCACCTGTTTTGGATATCAAGTATCCACGTACTTTTTTTTGGTATACCTGGTGGTTCACTCAGTCGGTCAGTCATCTCAAAAGGGTCAGTGGGGGGAGAAGAGGGGGGAGTACTTTTTTTTTTCTCTCTCTCTCTTCTCTCAAAGAACAAACCAGGAAAGAAGTTTTGGAAGAATACTCTTTGTCCTGGCTCTCCCCTCCCTTGTATGCGTGGCCAGGTTTCTTTTTCTTTTTGAGAATAGCACGTACTATGAACGAAATGTTTACAAGCTTAGTCTCATTATTTACTTCTCTGTCTGTCTCACACACTCTCTCTCTCTCTTCATGTATAGCAAAGGGGCGGGGATTGTAGGCAAAAGGGGAAGTAGAGGGTAGATTTAGATACACAAGGCGAGAAGCACTTTTACTGCATATCCTTTTTTTTTGCCTCGTCATATAGCCTAACCTAGCACGTTGATGGAATATACCATTTCATCTCCATCAGGTTGGAAAATGTGTGCAAAACTAGTTTGTTTGAAGAATATGGCATGTTGATAAATATTCAATTTCCATGTTGAAAGAAGACGAGTGAAAACTCAACTCCTAGTACTAACAAGGCCATGTTATTTTTTTTATTTTTTTCGTATATTAGCAACACGCACATGGAAATACTTGGTATCATTCTACATTGTTTCGTGACCGCGGGGGGGGGGTATCTGACAAGAAAGGAAAAAAAGTACTAGTACTACAAGTCGTAATAAAGGAAAGACGTAAAAAAACTTTGTTCTGGTATGCAATCGCTTGTCCAATCAATCTTCAACACGTCAAAACATGACAGGTACGCGACTTTTAGTCGTAAGCAGTACGATTCTGAGCCATTTGCGCCTGCTTCTCGGAAATCTTCTGACGCGGTCTCACACAGAAGCCGACGATCCAGGCGACCAAGGCCACAAGCATGAGGCCAGTAGCAGCCCAAGTCAAGGCCAGGAACTTGTTGCCGCGATCAGCTTCGAGGCCAATGGCGTTGCCGTGCTCGTTGATGACGTCTGAGCCCTTGACCATGACAGCCGTGACGAGCGCACTCGCCAGGCCAATGGCCAGAAAGGCAAGTGTAGCGAGCAGAAAGTTGACGCAGGGCGTCAGTCGTGAGGAGCTGGAGAGGAAAAAGGATAGCGCGGCTGCGACGAGGGCGATGAAGATGAGGCATATGGCGAGCACGTAGAGGACAAACATGGCGGCCATGAGCGTGTTGAGTGCGTCGATGCCGTCTTGCAGGTCTTCGGGCCACTTGAGGTCTGAGAGTGTGACGTCGACGCCCGACTTGTTGAGTGCGTCTTGGATGATTTCGGTCGGGTTGAACTTGTACGTCGCTTTGGACTTTGAGCATTCGGTTACGTTCTTGCTAATCTCGCCTTCGCTGACTGTCGCGTTTGGCTTCTCGCCCGGCTCGTACTGGCCTTGGCAGTAGTTGAGCATGTGGGCAGAGTAAAAGTCTTCGATGCCGACGCGCTCGCGGAACTGGTCGATTTGCTCGTTGATCTCGTCGGTTACGCCGTCGGTGATGGAGTCTGGGATTAGGTTCCAGAGGCTGGATAGGGTCGAGTCCGAGTCGGAAGACGCCTGGGAGATGAGGTTTTCGCCAACGGCCGACGTGTTGAGCGTCATGAGCGAGTAGTCCTCCATGAAGCCCTTTTTGTGGCCAGCGAAGAGGCAGAGGAAGGAGAGGATGAGGGCTGCAGTGCAGCATAGCACTGGCAGGAGCGCTAGAAACCGCATCGTGGTGGTGGTAGTTGTTGTTTGGGGTCAACCTGAGTGTAGTAGTATTGTAGTATATGAGATTGTGCGGTAAGTTGTTCAACAGGGCTAAGCGCTGACCAAAATACAACAACAATGGAATGTGTCAGAGACAAACAATGGACCAGTCATTCACTTATAGAGCCGCGCGACTGTAACCTTGACTTGCGACCGCGTCGATCAAAGACGTGGACGTCACCTTCAAGGGTCCCAGCCATGGCGCAGCCACACGTCGAGTAGCACGTACGGCCAACGGCGCTTTAACCCCAAAAGCAACGGCCTGGGCTGTGAATCAAGGTTTTCACCACACCGACCACGGTGTTGACGTGTTGCTGGGCATTTGTTTTCTACACCCTGAGCTTGGTGACGTAGGCGCAGCGCTAAGCGAAGCAGCCATGCAGGGGGGGCCAAGCAGGAACGCCGCAGCGGTTGGCTGGTGACGAAAAAAGATACGAGCAAGGCCGTTTCAAAAGACACCGAGACTAAGACATACGAAGGATTCAGGGTGGAACGGCATGCATTGGTATACTTGGGCAAGTGTGGCGCTTGCAACCTAGCCACGTGGAGTGGGTGGGGTACACAGCCGCAGCCGCGTATTGACTTGCGACCACTGTGACAGCAGCAGCAGCAGCAGCAGCAGCAGCAGCACTTGTAGGGCTGAATGATAAAACTCCAAGACTCGCTTCTCTAAACACTTTGTATTCGCATCTATCGCTGTCCCCTCATCGTCTATCCGTGAGGCCTCGTCTATCCTTGATGAGCACGAGCGCATTGCTTTTGTGTGCAGAGTAGCATGTGCTATTGGACGGTTGCGTGTAAATCGTTGAAGATGGCGGTGTACTGTTGCGCAAAGCGCACGGAAGTCTGGGCTGAATCGCTCAAGCTCGGTGCTATCCGGCCCTCAAGATGGCGACTTCTTGGGATTCTTTGGAGGCTGTGGTGCTGTTGCTGACGAGGACCCCGCACTTATCCCATCTGTAAAGGGCGAGTAAGGTGCCGTGACCGAGTGCGGCGGTGCTCTCTGGCCCGACTTTGTACGCGGAGGCTCAGACGAGCCTGGCCACTTCTTCTGCTCCTCGTGCATCTTGTCCAGTGACTCTCCGACCACATGGTACTTGTCCCAGTTGATGGGTGGGCAACGCACAATGTTTTGCGGTTGTGGGATGGCGGGGAATCTGGGCGGCTCTGGCTTTGCTTCCTGGGTCGAGTCCTTGCGCGCATCAGCACTGCTTGGCCGGCCATTATCAGCGTCTACTGCGTCGGCGAGGCCTGCCAGTGTCGGGGTGAGGACGTCGTGGTACGACTGCGAGGCCTGGGCACGTTGCTCTTGCAGCGAGCGCACGAATGCCTGTGGGTCGGCGACGGCGGCCGCCTTGAGCTCGTCCAGGGCCTTTAGGTCGCGCTTGCTCTTCTCGCGCTGCAGCTGCAGGATCGAGATGGCGGAGCGGAGTGCAATGGCATCTGGGTTCTCGCTCTCGGAAATGGCGACCGACGGGGGCTGTGGTCTGAAGGTGGCCGTGGGTGGAGGGGCAGGGCGGGGTCGGGGTTCAGTGCGCTCGACGGGAGCTAGCTGGGCAACGGATGCGGTGGGCGTGAGAGGGGACACTGGCGGGCGGTCTGGAGTGGGAGATTTGGAGCGAGTTCCTGAGTGCGCAGAGGCGACCGAGGCGTCGCTGGACGAGGCTGGCCGTGCATTCGTATCGACCAGGAGCGCTGGCATGGCGGCGTGGGGAGAGAGTCAACTCCAGGCGCAAGGCCAGAGAGGGCTCGCAAGATGGCGATCGGCGACCACGGTGGTGTGGGTGTGAGGTCAGGCCAGACGTCGACCTGAGGGGTCTGTTGGTAAATCTCCGGGGCGTGCTTCGCCGCGTGGTGGCGGCGATTAGGCGCTGGCTAGGCTGGCGTCGCGGCCGTCCATTCCAGATGCGATTTGGAACCAGATTTTGGAGCGGGTTGGTGTAGGTACGGTAGAGCAAGATTAGGGTGCGGGAAGCCACGCTGGTGGCTGGCTGGTCACGGTCCGTTGGTTGACTTGGTTGTGCGGAAGACAAATCCCTGTGGCTAAGAGTCGGCTCAACGGGAACTCGGAAGGAGGCAGTCGATCTCGACAATCTCTGGCAACGGCACGCACAACAGCTGCCGTTGCAGATGGTTTGCCACGCCGCCGACGGGCGATGCTTGTAGAGTTGGTCGGCCGTCTGGCCGTGCATGCATTGTAAGTAGGCTGCATCTGTTGCGACCACGGTTACAAGCCGAGCCCGAACCGTCTAGACCGCGGTGGCATGCAACGACGATGCAAAGGGCCAGGATCATGTGACTGCTGACTAACCTGCCGTACGTAGGCAGCCGCCGCCAGTGCATTGCGTGCCGTGTCTCAGAGACCGACACAGACACACAGATACACACACTCTCTCAGACACCGAGCCTGCGCAACGCTTCGGTCCTCCCCTGTCCGCTCTGTCATGTCCCATGCCATGTCCGCCGTCGGACTGGTCGAGCAGAATGGGCAGCCAAAGTTCACAGACGGTCACTGCAGCGGCGGGGCCATGGGCTAAAATGGCGGTATGGGCGACGGCACGGCGTCAGTGCGCTCATCTGAGGCAGCTGTCGACGCACTCGACGCATTCGAAAAGTCTGTACAGTACTGTACTTCAGACGGCTGCAAGGATCGGTGAGTGGAAACAACAAGCCATAGCAGTCGGCGGCGGGTCGGGGTAGGCGGGCGCTGCGTGGGCTTGCGTCCATGGCCGGCCAAGCATCAAATCATCAAACCTCACATGTCCATCTCGTTGGTAGCGCAAACCGTTTGGTGGCCTGAGTCGTTGGGGCTTGCCTAACCGACAACGCCCTCGACCGCACCTGCTGCTTGCAGAAACCCTCGGCTGGGACCGCAGGTGCGCCCATTACTTCATCGCCGTGCCCTCACCCACCCGCAACTGCAAACAGGCCGTCTACTACTTGCCTGATGCCCGCCCTCCCAGTGTCTCGTACTGCTCGACCTCCCCTACCTCCAACTTACATGCAATGCGCAACGCCCAGGCCAGCAGGCTGCCAATCAAGCCCAGTTACGCCTGACACAGACTGACCGCTAAACCCCAACCGGCCCACCTGGCCGAAATCACAATGGCCCCGAACGTTGCCTTAACAGCGCAGCCCCCGCCTGCGCGCATCCCTAAGCTAAAGTACAGAAATCTGATGCTGACCGACAGCAAAGTCTTTGTCTCACTACCAATTTCCCAATCCCTTGGGCCCCACTCTCCATTCAGTCAAGAGCCGCCCGCCGCCTCGGATACGAGCATTCACAGCTCGACAATCTCCTACCCGTCTTTCGACACTGCCAGCCTGACGTCATCCAGTCTGGCTTCCATCACGCCAAGCCGTTCGTCTTCCAATGACTCCAAGTCATCGTCGAAGAAGAAGAAAAAGACTAGCTCCGTGCTCGGCTTCCTTTCCCTAAAGGAGCCATCCCAGCTCGCACTCGAACAGTTTGCCGACCAGCAACGCAAACAGAACACCGCCGCCGGAAGGACATCACCCCAGTCAGGCACCTCGACAAACTTTGTCAGCCAGAAACTTCCCTCGACTGTTCCCAAGGTCAATTCCAAATGGGACGGTATCCCTGAAGCTGTCAAAAAAAACCGCACTAGCACATCTAGCGGATCGACCAAGGATACCCGAAGCAGTCTATCGTCCAAACCCTCTCCTCTCAAAGCCGCTCCATGGAACGATTCAAGCCTTTCTGTCTTGACTGATGGTACCCGTAATCCGCCAAACTCCATCGCCTCGACCTCTATCCCGAACCTCGCCAATCAACTCGGCTCTTCTTCATCGACCACTGACCTCCCGGACATTTCCTACTACGCCCCAGAAGCCCCGGTAGCGTCTAGCCCGACCCACGAGACTGAGGCTCAGTCACCCATCCGCGTGTCAGACTCTACTTCCAGTCATCGCCCAAGCATGGACGAAATGGTAGACTCCAGACCACAATCTCCGGCCTCGTCCACCACCTCGACCGATACTGTTGTCATGGACACTGCCGATACCATCTTCCGGAAGCTGAACGACCGTCCGATCCAAGGACAGAACAAGCCGAATGTGCCAGAATCACACGATTTTCTCTTCCAGCCGCAGCCTACAGTGGAGCGCCGCAACAGTGAACCACTTATGCGTTCCGAGTCATCCTTCACTCCATCGTCCGTTGCTCATTATGCTCCTGCAAGAGGTATTCAAAACTTTAGTCGACCGATGGGACCCCCACCTGTTCAGCGTTTTGCACACATACCACCGTACAGGCGGACGCCCTCAGTTCCAACATTACCGACTCTGTACGAGGCCTCAATGGCTAGTACCGAAGACCTGGCAGAAGACTCAGAAGACGATTACAACGACGATTCCTATTCAATTGCCCCGTCCACCATTGCTCCATCTGAGCTGTCCAAGCACTGGTACAAGTCTCCGCGCGAACGTCTTGGGCTGGGTAGGCGCTTGCAAATCAACGACGTTTTGCCCTGGGACGAGCCCAAGGAGACAACAGGTAAGCCCAAGAAAAGTCGACTATCAATGTTTCAAAGGGTTGTGGCAAGAGGATAAGCTTTGCAGGCAAGGCTTGCGCACTCACTGACTCCCAGTGGGTAGCTTCACCCTGCAATCCTCGACCATCTTCGACTGGTGCCCCTCAAACACTCGGGTTCTAGCCCGTCGACTTATGTACATACTTTCTACGATTAGCGGCTTCCTTTCGGCATCTTATTTGTTTCAGCCATCTTCATGTACGGCAGCGTTTTTTGCCTGCGGTTTCGGTAGCGATTTCGGCAACCAGTCTTCTTCACATAGATACCCATTTACGAATTCCACCTATCCCCTATCGCACTGCGCGCATTTATGCTTCAAGGTAAAGCACGGCTGGTCCCCTTTCTCCTGCATGTTCTCAAGATTGCCATGTCATAGTATACCCTGTTAAGGACTTGAAAGGTTTATGCATTTATCTGCTCAAAAAATGCCCATCCCCCGTATCTGATTATCATGCGCTTGATCCACCGCACACCATCACAACATGTCCAATCCCAATACAAACCGACGTCTCCCCATCTTAACTAGCTCTACTCTTTAGTGCGTGCCCTCGGAACAGATGGAAAATTGCTTCTTCCATCGTTTTCCCGGCCGCCCCCGCGCCCACTACTAGCCCAGCTAGTTGATCGATAACAAGTCCGCTGCAAACCTACGCTATGACCTCCCCCCTTCGCTCCCTATCCCCCATCCGGCCATTTTGCGAATACGAAGCTGCGAAAGCGCGAAAAGTAAAAAGAGCGAGACTAGGAATCAAAACGGGCTTCACACTAATGCAGGCATCGCGTCTTCTTCGCTTAGACGGGTGATTGACAGCCTTGAGCTAAGTTTGGGAGAGGGAGGGTTTCGCCTAATCCTGGGGAGAGGGAATGCGTACACGTGGATTGTGGAGCATAAGGTTTGAACTTTGGGTTCTACGTTTTGAACGGGGGGGCAGGGAGCAAGGGAGTGGGGAATTTTTTACCCTTTCTGGATTGGTGTGGTAAGTTATGCAGAAGATGGTGGTGGCGGTGGTGGTGGTGGTAGTAGTGATGAATTTTCAATGAGAGAGAAGAAGAAGGCACGTGATCATACATGCAATTTTAGAAATGACGGTATAGCTATCTAGTAGTAGTAGTAGTAGGTACTGTTTGGGATGAATTCTTCTTTTTTTTTCTTCTGCTAATCACTTTGGATTATCTGATTTCTCTCTTCAAAACCCACATCACCACGTTATGTTATTGTGCTAGCTTTTGGATGTAGCTGACGGAGTTGCTTTCCACCTCGAGTACATGAACTGGGGGGTTGTTGTTTTTTTGGTTTCGTTTCGCCAAAGATAAATTACGTTGGTAGATAGTACATGTGTTGTTGTTGCTGTTTTTTTGGACTTGCAGGAGAGAAGAGAGAGAAACGAGACAGGGTCATGGATAACCATGTCTTGGGTTTTGATATCTTAGACATGTCGAGCGTTGGAGTGGGAGTGATGGAAGCGAGTAAAGGTAGTACTAGTTACTAAAAGACTATAATAAACTATTGGACTTTTTAGAGCTCTTTAATAACTATGTAAAGATTATATTTCTAGAATACAAACTACATCTATCGACTATTACAAGATATAAGAGAGAGAGAGAGAGAGAGAGAGAGAAGTATCTGCTACACTTAGTATTCGCCTATTGCCAACTGTGACTCTATAGCCTGAAGTGCTCTGATCGAGATAAGCCGTGAGGGATGGTCCTCACTAAGAACTCGACTCTCAACAGCAACTATATGCTCAAGGAGAACTAATGCCTTTTCAGACTGTCCACTGGTGTTGTATACAATAGCAAGCTCGTGCTGCGATACTAGTCGAGAATAGTGAGTCTCTGCTAGCGTGGTCTCCTTTACCTTGACTACGTGCTCTAGCAGTGCTATAGCCTCCTCTGTCTGGCTATTGGTATTATACGCGATAGCAAGCTCGTGCTGTGATAGTAGTCGAGATGGGTGAGTCTCTGCTAGCGTGGTCTCTTGTATCTCGACTACGTGCTCTAGCAGTGCTATAGCCTCTTCTATCTGCCTATTAGCGTGATATGTATAAGCAAGCTCGTGCTGCGATGCTAGTCGAGATGGGTGAGTCTCTGCTAGCCTAGTCTCCTGTATCTTAACAACGTCCTCTAGCAGTGCTATAGCCTCTTCTGTCTGTCCGTTAGTATTATACGCGACAGCAAGCTCGTGCTGCGATGCTAGTTGAGATGGGTGAGTCTCTGCTAGCGTGGTCCCCTTTACCTTGACGACGTGCTCTAATAGTGCTATAGCCTCCTCTGTCTGTCTGTTGGTATTATACGCGATAGCAAGCTCGTGCTCTGATGCTAGCCGATCGAGGTAAGTCTCTGGCTGTGTAGTCTTCACTTTGACAACGTGCTCTAGCAGTGCTATAGCCTCCTCTGTCTGCACATTAGCGCGATATGCATTAGCAAGCGCGTGCTCTGATGCCAGCCGATCGGGGTGAGTCTCTGGCAGTGTAGTCTTCACTTTAACAACGTGCTCTAGCAACGCCACCGCCTCCTCTGTCTGCACATTAGCGAGATATGCATTAGCAAGCTTATGCTGCGATAACAGTCGATCGGGGTGATTCACTGCTAGTGTAGTCTCCCGAACTTTGATGACGTACTCCAGCAGCGCCACCGCCTGACTAGCGTGTCCCATATGTACCATGCTCTGAGCTGACAGGTCCCATATCCGCATATGTTCCGGTGACGGGTCCGACGGCGCAATCTTAAGGACCTTGTAGATGCCCTCTAGCAGTGCCTCGAGCTTGGTATCCTCTCTCATCATGTTCAACGCCCATCCGCAATTCAACAGGATAGGTAACATCGTCTCCAGCGCGCCAAACGAAAACACCGCCTCGACGCTGGGCGAGAGAAAAGCTTGCATGTGCGGTCGTAATTGCTTCTCGTACACTTGCCACGTCTCTGACTTGCCCCGCCATAATGCAAGAATGCATCCTGCACCCACCCAAGTCGTCTGCTGCTGCTCCTTCTCCAGTCGGTCTTTCGCCCATGCGTGCACCAGCGGATGCATCGACAGACCGCCAAGATCGTCTAAGTGATGTCTTGTCACTAGCGAAAGTGAGGTAAGCAGAGCGCTAGCTTTGCTCAATCTGTAGTCGTCCCACTCGTCTGCTTGGCCATCGATGAACCCGGGTAGCTGAGACACGTGCCACCGCCCAAGAGCACCCATCTTATCTATCTCACTTGTCTCATTGTCTTCAGCTCGCAACACTGCCTTTGCGCCTTCCCATGTATTTGCAAAGACCTGAAGAGGTAGCATGCCGGAGTGCAGCATCGAGAAAACCCCCAGCAAGTCTAGGGCATGCTGGCCCACCTCGTCCTCAGCATCATTCAGCACGGCTACAGATGCCTCGAAGGTCGCGTAGACGTGCCGATACCGCGACTGCTGCTGTTTGGGATAGTGCTTAAGTAGCCGCTTGCGCAGCTGCTTGTACTTATCCGCATACTCCTCTAGCCGGCAGTACCCTTCTGCAATGTACGCACCGGCCTGGGTCAGCGCAAGCGTGTGTGACCCTAGCAGTTGCACGATAGCCTGCGTCTGCTCCTTGCAAGGCTCCCAAGACTCTTTTGGCACTTTGGCGGCTTTGAGCAGGAGCTGCGTCGAGTGCTCTTCGTCCAGGCCTTCGAGCGCTTCGGCAGGCAGCGTGCTGTACTGGCTGCACTCGGGCACGCGAGACGTTACAAGCACCGTGCCTTGATTCCCCGACGGGATGTATGCCGCATAGTCGACCTCTGGATTGTCGGCGTTGTCCAAGATAAGCAGCCAGCGGTCCTTTGTGCTTGCAAGCGCCTGCAACGACTCCTCGACGCTCTCAGCAGAAGACCCAAGTGCCTTTGCGACGGCCAAGAAGCCGTTCTTGGCTGTCGACGGGCTGCCGACGTCGACCCAGAACACGCCCCAGAAGCTGTTGGTTGTTAGCAAACACGCTGACATAGAGCACAGCTAGGCTGCGACGCACTCGTCTCGTATCAGGTCTGCGACCTGGAGGCACACCTCACTCTTTCCTATGCCCCCTATGCCTGTGATGACCAATCGCTTCTGCTTAGATGTGCCTGGGTCGTTGTTGCGCAAGGCGTTGTGGATGCGCTCTACAAGCTCAGAGCGGCCAATGAACAGGCTGTTGACAAGACGAGGGACCATCCAGTGCGTGTTTTGAGCTGGGCATGCGTTAGTACCAGTATGTTCAAGGTAAAACTTCACATCACCTACTCTTATGCTGCTGTGTGATACAGCGCGTTATGTATTCCTGTGAAAGCTAAGTACTTTTCCTTCGCAATAGGCGCAATGTAATGCTTACGTTAATCAATGATGCGAAGGATAGCTCTGTTCTATCTACGTGGCGTTAGCATTATGCTGTCCCACAATCTACACAAAGCTCTCGATGTACACACTCTGCTTCTGCTGCAGGTTCGCAACACAATCCCGCACCCGAAACTTCTGCGCCTGGTGTCGCAGATACTCGTCTGTTGCTGCTTCGATCTTGCCCTGCTCCTTGTACTCAGCAAGCCCGACGTCCTGCAGCCCCTGGTCAACGTTGAAGCGGAAAACCCGCCTATCGTCGTAGTGCTTAGCCCACCGCGCAATAAACTTCCTCTCTGTCTCCTCCGTCTCCGTCGCGATCTTCACCAGGCTCTTCGACAGGAACTTGACCATGTTGTCCTCGAGCGCCTTCTTGCCAGGGTAGCCCGTGCCGATAGAGACGAAGCACTTGACCAGCGGCTTCAGGTCGCCTACACTAGGACTCCAGATGTTGGCCGCCTCGCCTTCCACCTCATCGACGGGGTTGTTGGCGCCCAGCGCACCGTCGACAAACTGCCGCGCTCCGATCGAGACGGGGTCGAAGAAGCCCGTCGCCGCAGACGTCGCGAGCGCAGCCTCGCAGATGGTCGCTGGGATCTCGCTCTCATCACGTGGGGTGTAGCTCCGCAACCGCATAACGCCGGCGGTCTCCTTCGCAGTCGCGCAGACAAATCTTGCGGTGTGTTAGCAAGAGACAACGCTCCCACGCAGTACACTCACGTATGACAACC
This sequence comes from Drechslera avenae, assembly GCA_034640345.1. NCBI lineage: Eukaryota > Fungi > Ascomycota > Dothideomycetes > Pleosporales > Pleosporaceae > Drechslera > Drechslera avenae. The sequence goes on from JAXRVH010000046.1 coordinate 61,946, forward strand.
TCGGGCCTGGCCGTCATTGAAGGCGTCCGTTAGAGAAGCGCCGCTGCTAGCTATCACATCGTTGACAGCGCTTCTCAGCTTCGCTGAATCGAACCGCGCCTTCACCTTCCCGCTCCAGCTGATGGGCAGCCAGGTAGACTCCTCCTTGAACACAGCCTTCATCAGCTCGCTGTATGCTGCGATGCACGCGTCCACGTCCATCTCCAGCCGCCCTAGCATGATGGCGATGAGTCTGTCTTGTCAGCCAGAGCCTCGCAGCGCTGCAGTCGTGTCGTCCACTCACCCGCCCGTGCTCGTGCCGCCGATAAGGTCAAACAACTCGCACGGCTTGACGCGAGCAAGACCGTCGCTCTGGCGTTGGTGGTTCAGCCGCGCCATGAGGCCCTTGAGGATGTAGAGGGACGACAACCCGCGCACACCGCCGCCGTCGAGCGACAGCAGGCAGAGGCCTGTGGTGTCGAGCGGGTTGGGGTCGCCGCCGTGCTGGGTCGCGAGGCTCTGCGCCATTGAGGTGTTTTGTGACCGGCTGTATTTCTTCGTTGTTGAGTGTGCAAGGACAGGTCAATGTCGGACATGCGGGGCGCGTCATGGTGGCAGAAGGTTCTTTCTGTAAGCTGGCCGACAAGGCTGATAGCTGATAGTTGGGCGCTGACACCTGGGGGCTGAGGGCTGAGAGCTGATAGCTGATAGCCGAGAGTGTTGCAAACGATGCCCCACCAGTGGTGCTACGTAGCGCCGTGGGGTACGGCTGAGCCCGACGCTAGATGCTTAAATTGCGAACTATCTAATCATCGCTAGACTCGTCCTGTGTTTGGCTTATACCCACCATTTCATATGGTTGAATTCAGGTTTTTCGTCATGTGTAACACTGACTCAGAAAACCTTAAAACATGAAAGAGATTGAAGCTCGAATGCTAATTCAAAAGTGTGTTGTGACGCAGGATGAAGTATCAGCTTATGCAGCTAGAATTGCAGTGCAGCTGCTGCAAGCCTAGCAGCATAGAGGGAGGTACCATGTATCGGCCTATTGTAGCACTTGCGCAATGCGAAGTGTACACGAAATGCACTACCGAGTATCGCAGGCGGGTAAAGCACGTTGCCCAAAGTTCGCGACACCCCGCTACAACCTTTGGCCTCTTTATCAGAAACTCGAGAACATATGGTGACTGGTATGTCGTTTTTAGAGAAATAAAAGTCACATACAAGCAGCGATCTGGGGAGAACATTTGCGAATAACTCTGTTGCCTTTTTTAAGATGATTTCGAGAAAGCAGAAGTTGGAGGCAGACAGCAACGAAAGAATCTCATGACTGTGCGCTCTGCAAGTTTTCAATCTTGTGCCTACACCCGAGTCGTGATGCGACAAAAAATGCAGCACATTTATCCAACTTTTATACAGTTGTTCAACACACGTCGTCCAGTGTTTGTATGCAATTCCGTGCTTTTTGGTACGTCGATTCAAAAGACTACTACAAACGCGAAGATGTAAACAGTGAGGCGATATCTTTGGAAAGACAAGTTGTGGAAGGCAACAAGTGAGGTTTCTGGTGCCGTACTGCTGGTTGAATGAATCCTTTCGGATATTTCTTTCATGTAATAGAAGAAGCTGGTATAAGCGAGGTAGATCCGAATTGTATGGTTGTGACATGCCTAGTGGTGCGATGACTTGTACACGTGCTAAATGCATCATTTCTTCACACGAACCCTCATCTGCTCTTGGTTCCGTGACACGTACTCGAATATCGGCACGCCCCTTGCAACAGATGTCGTGATGCAAACCACATATCTTGGTTAGCGACTCAAATGGAACAAATTTGGATAGATATTCGACAGTCTACTGGTAGAGTGTTGTGGAGAAGAGATGAATGTCGGAGAAGTTTGAGAGGCAGAAGACGTCTGGGTCCAAGCCGAAACGGGCCTAGTTAGACACGAACTTGCCGTCTTCCCTACATAACAAAGTAATCTTATAAATTAGACACTCTACTAAGATTCTAGCTTAGTAGTAAGTAACTAGTATAGTTAATAGCTTGTCATAAGACAAAATAAGAATAAAAGAAAGAGCAGTTAATTGGCACTTTTTTCGGCTCCACAATGGGCGATCAGTACCATCTTTCGGTCACTTACACGGAACTGTCAAGCCGTCATAAGACGGGATACTATGACAGGATTTAACTAGTCGTATGTCTATCACAAGTCTATATTCACAGGTTAACCCATAAACAGAGCTAGCCTTATCCTAGAGCTTACCATAAGCCGAGAAACGAGCACAGATATTATCCTAGAGCTTACCGTAAGCACGAGAAACGAGAACAGTTGGAATCCTTGGAGACCATCACTTGATAAAACACTGCATTCAACTGAGTATAAGGTGCTGGGATAGCGCCTTAACTGCTTTCTTATATTGCTGTCACTACAATACTGCGTTGTGAAAATCTGCTGTTCAGCATCGATATCACTTGTAAAACAATCCTTGGAGACTAATGTATACATGCAGCTAAAGCTGCAGTAAGAAGACAACTAATCCTGATCTTGCAGTACGGAGTTCGTATACCTTTGCGTGTATCACCTTTCTAGCTAAATCAAGCGTACAATGTCAGATTTCGATAAAGTTGGGTTCAAAAGACACTCGCGTGGTGCAGCAAGTAGGGATATGGGAATCTGACAGGGACACGGGCCGAAAGGCACTCAAATAGGCGAGGTGAACGGGGACATTACTCAGCCAACAACCAACACACACGAAATCAATGCAATCTCTAATACTGCATCCAGCACACGTGGGCAAATCCAGCCACTGCACTTGTACTCGGGTCTATTCCGGCAGTATCTAAAAGATAAGCCAATCTTAACTAAAAGCGGTATCGAGTCTCAAATTTAGCTCCACGGGGTTGAAATATATAAGTAGTCTCCCAACGCAAAGGTTCTAATCATTCTCATCCTACAATCATTACCAAAGATATCTATTCATCCTTATTAAACACCAATCTTGCAAACTTATCCATCAACATGCGTTCCCTATTCGCCGTTGTACTTGCTGTTGCTATTACCTGCGTATCTGCGATCCGTGCGTACTTACTCTACACTCTTATAATTAAGTGCTAACAACTATAAAGCGGCGAGCAGTCTTCAGACATGCCCCAAACAGTGTGACAAGAATTGGGCTCATTGCATAGTCGAATGCGGCTTAAAGAACAACCCGTCTAACGTTGTAGTCTTGTGTATGGAGGCCTGCACGTTGGGCGATAAAGACTGCCATGTAAGTCATCTCTTTAGCTATGAAATCTAATATACTAAACAATTGATAGTCTAAATGCCCGTAGACGTGCTAGATAAGCGGATGCTGTCAGATACTAGGTGCTCTCTATAATACCCGGTAACTGTAGGCTGACTAGAGGAAAGGAGGGCTTAGCACCTCCTCTTCTCCCTCTATAGATTACTCTACTACAAAATGGAGCAACATATATGTAATCATTTATTAATATCATTAATTACTACCTCTATCTATCATTGTATTAGTACTGGAGATTATATTGATTTCATACGTGTTGGTTATTATCTAAGTAATGTTTATCGCGGCAGAGGGTCGCGATATCCCCTTCGCCTCCACCATTGTCAGGAACCAGGCGATAATGACTCAGCCCGGGCTATTTAGACCCAGAATACGCTACGATAGTCAGTAGTGATTCGACTATCCTACAGAGACAATACATCATTCCATATCCGTTGATATCGTTGCATCTAGTATCATTGCCAACCATTGAATCTGACACCTATCTGAGCGCCCTTTGGCCCGCGCACCTGTCAGACTCCTATATCCCTACTTGCTCCACTACACTATCATCTTTTCCTCTTTATCTTTCTAGATCTTCTATTGTATAATTATTTTTAATTTCGTATTATTACCACAAGTCCTCCACTGTCAAGCCCGAGGCCCGAAATCTTTCGACCTACCGCATCTCGTATCCAGCACGAAGGGTGTTGACATTTATCATTCCCTATATAGCTTTCACTACTTTCCTCGCGGCTAAACTCAACAAACCAAGTCCTCTGATTAACATAAAGATGTTTGAGGGGCGGAAGACGTCTGGGTCCAAGCCGAAACGGGCCTAGTTGGGCACGAACTTGCCGTCTTCCCCACACGACAAAGCCGCCCAAATAAGCTACCTTGACGCCGTGCTGTTCGCGTCGCACCGAAAGCGTTTATCCCGATATACACTGACTACTTGAGATTCCGGATCAACAGAAACTAAGCCATGTCAGCCGACCAGACATCTTCGGTAACTGGGCCAGCACCATACTACATCTCAAAGTCAAATATTTGTGTGAACAGCAGAGGCGAGAGCGATGGTAATGGTGTATTCGCCAGTCGGAGGTTCGGTGCAGGCGAGGAGATTGCAAGCTTCAAACGGCCACTCGTCGGCTCTCTAGAAACGGAACGGCTGCTTGACACGTGTGCAAACTGCTATGTTTGGACCGAAGGGTCGTCTACGGGAACACGATTATATGTGCCGGAAGGAGTAAAAGTGGAAAGGTGTGCCGCTTGCGCACGATTCCGATACTGCAGCAAAGTATTTGGAGCTATATCCTGGTAGAATGCAAGCAAGACTAACTTGTAGCAGGCATGTCAAAAGGCAGCGTGGAATCGCGGACACAAGCACGAATGCAAGGTACTGAAGCCAATGGCTGGCAGAGGGCTCCCCAAGGCATTTCTCGCCTGTATAGAGTTGCTCACCAGGCGCAAACACGGTCTCATTTCCGACCAAGACTGGGAATTGCTTTGCCGCCTACCTTCTCACGTCGATGACTTTAAGCGGAATGGAACATATGGAAACATTGAAATGATGGCCATGGGCGCGCCTCAGTTTGCACTACCGCCCAACATGTTTGACAAGGACTTTATTGCCGCCATGTACGCTCGAGTAAGTCCACCACACGTTGCCTAGAACTTCTGCTAATGTGTCAAGGTCATGTCGAACGCACTAACCATCATTACCCCTACACTGGATCCTCTAGGCATCATCCTGGACCCTGTACTTGGTAGCCTGAATCACTCTTGCGATCCCAACGCTTTCATCATGATGGATGGTCCATCCGTCAGTATACGTACCCTTCGACCTATCCGGAAAGACAAGGAAATTTTCATCTCCTACATCGATACCACATACCCGTTCCACAAACGCCAAGAAGAGCTTCAGACACGTTGGTTCTTCACATGCCGATGTGCAAAATGCCAGGAAAAAGCCACACTCCAGGAAGACAATTGGCTTGTGCCGGCAGACCCCGACTTTGTCTTGGACTCTGAAGCAAAAAAGGCCATGGCGGAGACGCAAGAACAAACGTTTGCGGTATACGGAGAGCTTCAGAAGATAACCACGGAGCATGTCATTCATGGACTCAAGGAACTCATCGCTAGCTGCTATGAGACCCGCTTCTACCCCATATATCGCCAACCCTATGCCGAAGCTCGCGATGTCCTCATAGTTAACCTGCTCTCCGTGGGAAAGTTTGAGGATGCATGGGCACAATGCGCAAAGCGGTACAAGTACGTCTTGCCGAAGCTGTACCCAGTACCCTTCCATCCAGTAAGGGTTGTGCAGACGTGGCAAATGGCGATGCTGGCCGCATATCTTGCCAGCACAGAAGAAGGCGTGGGAGCTCCGGGAGTCAACATGGGGTTGATTGCGATGATGTTGGTAAAGCAGGTGTTGGACGTTGCACATTTGAGCCACGGACCAAGCAATGCGTTTACAAAGAGCGTCCAGGAAAAGGCAGAGGAGATGATTGAAGAGCTGAAGAGGAGCGTAGGTAATCCGGATAATGCGGTGATGAATCGGGAGCTGGAGGTGCAGAGGGATCGGTTGATGGAAATGGGCGACTGGGCCGAGGACGGCAAGGCATCGAAGCCTCTGAAGCAGGTCAAGTTGGTGGAGAAGGCATTCAGTGTGTAGCATATGTGGCCAGTTTGTAAGCTCTAGAATTCGTTTGGGGTTAACAGCACAATCTTCAAGGGCAGACCAAGCTATTTACTATGGACCAAATGCCCATCTAAACTTTCTACAGAACTACACCTAGTAGGTACAAACTTACCAAAGTATCCCTACATGTGTCTTGCTCGCTTGGAGAAGGCGGGGTCTGACCTCTGCGTAAACCTGCAATCTCCTTGTGAAGGTGAGTGTAACGCTCACCACATCTCCACGGCCTCTCACACGCTCTCACACGCTCTCACCATCACTAATCGCCACGTGCAGACAACAGCTTCTCTCACCACGCGTGATCACAGTGGCGCAGCCTATTCCAGCTCTCTGTTTGAGGTTCTACCCCATCCTCTTGACAACCACACTTTGAGATAACTTGGTGTTGCATCTCAGACCCCATTATCCTGCACTGCACACCCCAGGTACTCTTCCTATCCCAACAACAAGCTTCTCGATACTTTACCTTCCTCCTCCTCATCATCATCTTGGTCTTCATCATGCCTCCCAAGGCTGCTCCTGCTGGTGGTCCGAAGATGTTTTCTGCCGATGTCGTCGCGGCCGTCCTCTGCAGCACTGGCACCACGAGCCTGTCCAACAAGAACTACGAGATGATGAGTGCGCTCGACAGCAAGAAGACTGTGAGTGCGTTCCAGCATGATTTCCGGACCGTCCTTGCCAAGGCCAAAGAACTCAAGGCACGAGTCGAGGATGGCGAGGTCTTTGAGCCAGTTCCGCCGGGCAGCGCGCGCAAGAGTAAGAGCAAGAAGCAAGGCAAGTACTCCCAGCAGCACCTGGATGGCACAAGACAATTTTAGATGAAAAAAAAACACGTCTACGACATGTCAGCCTAACGATGCACATTGTGCTAATTATATTCTCAAGGCGAGGCTCCAGCTACACCCAAGAAGCGGAAGGGAACTTCCTCCGACTCCGACTCCGACTCGACTCCGTCCAAGAAGAGGGCAGCAGCCAAGAAGAAGGCTACTACGCCAAAGTCTGCCAAGAAGAACTCGTCACCTCCTCTTGATGACGAGGAGCTCCCCCATGACGCGGAGAAGTTCATCAAGGCCGAGCGCGAATGGGAAGACAGGTTGGAATTCGCCTAGGTGCTTACTAGGTAGTACAGAGATGGACATGTCCAGCTGAGAAAGACGATGCGGAGTTTTGATTCGTCATGGATACGGTACTGGAGCTCAACAAGTAGAGAAATCCATAGATAGTACCTACCCTGGCAAGGGTTCACACATTGTGCTTACTGTTTCCATACTCACACTTCACACACTCACACACGTCATGGCTCGGTGACATGTCAGAAGCGAATGCTGTTCGCATCCAGGGGAGCGAGCGACACAGCAAAAGGTAACATCGGTGTGTAAATGCCCTTGTAATGCTCAATTCGGCCCAGCTGCCCTTGTTGTGGCGTCGAGCAAGAAATACCGACACAACGCGCGGCAAATACGACTCTGGGAAACGACGGACGATCTGGAAGTGGCCGAGAAATGTCAGGCCTACATGGTATGTACAGTATACTGACCAGATGCCAGGCATTAGCATTATCCACGTATTTTTCGATATCAACACACGGACATGAGGAAAATGGGCAATATTGCATGTATCCCACGACGAAGCATCCACAAGCGCTTCACTACCATGGTCGCGCCCAAGTCTCGAGTTCTTTTCGAGCCTGGTCTCCGGCGCTCACCTCAGCGCCAAATTTCGTTACAGTGGAGCCACACAAGTCTCGGACCGTTTTTTTTCTCGAGTGTGTGCAGAGAAACGGTAGTAGTCTTGTGACCGGCGTGGCACCGGCCACCCATCCAATCCGCGCACCACACCCTGGGCTGGGCCAAGTTTTCCCGGTCGCAGATCGTGAACGTATGGGCTCATATCGATAGGGGGGGGAAGGGGGCTGTTCAAGTTGGCGACTGGGGTGGGGATGACGTCGCTCGTGGCTGTGGGGGGGGGGGGGGCCGTCACAAGGCTCAGCCGGCATTCGCATGCAGCGCATGATGAGGCAGATGCGCAAACGTGTCGTGGCGACGGCAAGTTCAGATGGCATGCGTAGGGGTGGGTGGGTGGTGGGAGATGTTGTTGCCGAGGGCGGCAGGGAATGTAATGCCGGGCATGGATGGACGGGCCAGGCGGCAGCGGCGCAGGAACATGTCGCCACCACCAAGACGCGGGCGCGCGTGTCATTTGCGTAGCACGCCTTCTCCAGCCTTTCTTTATACTGCCTGGAATAGCGGTCGAGTACCGGTGTTGCGCAGTTGTCGGGCGGGTTATGCGGCCGGCAAGGGCAACAGAGGCCCCTGAATTTCCCCAGATTATTGGATGGCTTCGCGCTAGTCCAGGTCGGGCTAGCAAAAAGGTACGGCGGCCGTTGGCGTGCAGCTCATGCGCCGGGATGCAACATGGGGGGGCGGTGGGCGCTCCCTAGCCAACACCGTCAGTCCAGGCTAGACGCATGCTCTTTGCTTCTAGCCCAGTTGCGTCCAGGCATGTGTGAAGCGCGAAAAGGGGCTTCTTCCTGGCCAAGCGTCAGACTGGGCGAACGGCCGATTGGGCGCAACCAGCGTCACCTTTGATTAGCCCCAGCGCCGGCTAGGCTGGATGCGGCATTCAATTTTGCATTCTCTGCCGTTGCTCTGGCGTCTTGATCCGGTCAAAAGCTACTCGTCAGCTCGCTACTCTGGGCTTTCTTTATTATACCACACGCCTGCGCCTTTCTCACCCTCGTCTCTCCTTCACCCCCAAAGTCGCACTCGCTGTACAGTCGCTCCCTACAAACCCCCATCCTACTACCCTTAATACCCTAATCCACGCCAACCAAACAACAAACACCGCTCAACATGCGCTTCTTCACCATCACCGTCGCCGCCTTTGCTGCTGCCGTCGCCGCCCTTGAGATCAACAGCTTCCCTGCCGAGGGTGTTGTTGCTGGCCAGACCTACACCATCACCTACTCGCCCGCCGACGACGTCCCAACCACCTTTATCCTCCGCCAGGGCAAGTCGACCGACCTCGACACTGTCGGAACTCTTACCAGTACGTTGATTGTCCTCGGAGAGAGAAAAAAAAGCACTGCCCGATATACTAACTGACCCACAGCTACCGCTACCGGTGGAAAGTTCGAGTGGACCCCCGAGAAGAGCCTTCCCAACGAGCCCGACTACGCTCTCCAGATCCAGCGTGGAAGCACCATCAACTACTCTGCTCAGTTCCCCCTCACCGGTGGATCTGGTGACGACACCCCCGCTGTCTCTGCTTCTGCTTCTGCCTCCGCCTCTGCCTCTGCTTCGTCTGCTGCTTCTTCTGCCGCTTCCGCAGGCAGTGCCATGGCCAGCATGATGTCCAGCATGACCTCTGCCGCCGCCTCCGCTTCCGTCACCATGAGCGCCGGCGGAAACTCCACCGTCACCTCTGCCACTCTCTCCCGCACTCGCTCTGCCTCTGGCACCGCTACCGGTACCGGTGGTGTTCCCCAGGTCACCACCGCCGGCGGCAACAACCTCGCTGCCAGCCCCTTTGCCGCCATCTTTGGTGCTGCCGCCGCTTTCGCCTACCTGGCATAAGCGCCTGGTCCTCGCCCAATCTTTTCCATTTCAGACTCATGTTTGTTTGTTATTGTAAGATTTTTTATTTAGCACTGAAAAATATTATTATGAGCGAGCTGCCCCTCCACCTCTATACCCCCCAGAATTGTAAAAAGTTACGCGAAGCACACACTTTGGGGCATCCGTGATGAACAAGGCTGAACAAGCAGACGGAGAGAAAGAAAAAAAAACACGCGCTATGCAAAGAGCTTGTACAGCGGGATAGCAAAGAAAATGACAATTATACAAGGATACCACAAAACAACTCCTCCCTGCATCCATGCCATGACCCTTGACTGCACTGCACTGCACTGCACTGCGCCTGTGCGACCCTATCTTGCTTCGCCCCGAGTCGCACAAAAGTGTCAGAATCCGCTCTAACCTTGCAATGACGCACATGACCCCTAAAGCAAGAAATGCAAATCAACAATGCCTGTCTCTTTGTGCCTTTGCTCGCCTACTCCTTCCAACCATGCGCATGCAATACAAGCACAGACATGCAACGCTTGTGACCAAACCCAAATATCCGGCTGATTACTGCATCCGTCATCTGTAACCATGCCTGGGGGTCCAGCCTAGTGGTAAACCTAAAAGTAAAAGAAAGCTGTCATTGCCCACTTTCACCCCGCTCTTACATTGTATGCGCGTGACGCATGTAGACTTTTTTTGATACTACTACTACTACTACTTCTACCTAGCAGTACAATCTTCGCATTTGCAGCAGACGCTTTTTCAAAGAGCTAAAGAGCGAGGCCTTTATACATGACTAGCGGATAACATCAATAAAATACATGACTAGAACGTTGTTTTTTTGCTTTCCCTTCTACTGCATCGAACCAGTAGCTTTTCTATTGATTTCTTTCTTGAAATTTGAGAAATTCGGGACAAACAGATTTCGTTGGCAAGGAATGCTGCCGAGTGTGTTGTACTTGTGTGTGTGTGTGTGTGTATACAGGCAAGGATCCCCAGCTTCTGCCTAGCATCAGCCCAAACCCCAAAGTACCATATTCTCCACTTCTTTCTAGCTGTGAGTTGGACGCCACTACCGCACACTGCCACACATACTAGATTGGTGCGGTTGGCCGAGTCGCCACATTGTAATCGTAACAAACTTGACATCTTTCTTATCTGGGTCTTTTGCGCATATCTTTTTTTCTCTTCTTCTTCTTCTTTCTTTCCTCCACATCCATTTGCGTACGTTGCACGGTGTTGGGCTTTTTGATATTTTCCTTCTCCAGCCTCCACCGTCCGCCTCAGCGCCGCGCGCCCCCATCAGCCGCGCCGCCGCCGCCGCCGCTCCAAAAAAAAAAAGTACCTACGTGCCCAAGTCTACGGGCGCTCACACCATTCACCGGATCCGCCCAACTTTCATCTTTTACCCTATTTCTAAACCCCCATCTACCTACATACCTGCCCTACATACTGACCCTAATCCAAATTACCCCCCCCGCACCCCGCATCATTGTGCGCAAGCCTACCAAGAAACCAAACCCCCCCCCATTCATCTTCGTCATATCCCAGTTCCCAGTTCCAGTGCCGGTACCAGATGCAGACAACGGCAGGCTAAATACGTACCACGGCATGCACGTCCTGTCGTGTACCGGTGTACAAAGTTACCATGTCACGCGCATCGCGCACAAGTCCCCTCTAAAGTAGGTAGGAAGGTTTTGGCTTATAATTTTTTTGGACCCTGCGTCTGCATCTGATTACGCACACACCGAGGAAAAGCAAGTTTCGTTCGCATCCATCACCTTTCTTTTCTTTTTTTCTTCTTCTTCGTGCTTGGGCTGCATACGCATGAGGTGCGGCGCAGCAGCTAGGGGGGGGGGGACTTGACATTGGCATTACGCCTAACTGTACTGCGGGGGCTGAGCAGGGTTTTCCAATTGGTTGGTTGGTTGGTTGGTTGGTTAGTTAGTTAGTCGGTCAAGTCGGTCACGCAGAGATCGAGGGGATGTACATCATCATCATCACGTGTCGAAAAGTGAGCCTTGACTTCAACTGCATCTCAACCTTGGTCAACACAAGGGCATGTACAGTAGTTGGAAGAAGTGAGGAGGGGGCCAAAGTTGGAATTAGAAAAAAATCCCGCTTTTTTCTTCTTCTCCTACTCCACTCCTCGGTCCGCATGTTTATTTCAATCTTCGGAAAATGGGTGTATGCTTGGATTTGCATGTTCCCGCTTTATATGGTTTGTGAATGTGCACGTGGGAGGCGTTCTTGCTTGTTGGGCTAGGCTAGGTGGGTGGGCAGAGCACGTGGCGTGCATGTGTTGGTGTGTATGCCGATTTCTTCGTTCTCTTTTTTGTTCTTCTCGGGTGGCGCGCTGGTGCGGATGCTTGGGTGTTTATTCCTACGGTTTAGTATGGCTTGTATGTTATTTTAGTATAGCCATGTTGTCAGTTTCCTCTTTTGATTTCCAAGATGTATGTTTTTTTTTGCGCTGTAAACGAGTGATTGGGTAGGCTAGTGGGTATAGGTGTGGTTGTATGGCGTTAGATCTGGTTCCGGACAAAGAGCTGCATAATCATCCGTGTCACGACGGCACGGGCTGCTTTGGTAGGACAGATGATTAGAGAATACTACAGGTTGTGTTGTACCGGATCGTATGGCGCAGAGAATATAACAATCTGAGGACTTACATCGAGGTTTCCATGTCAGACAAGGCAAGCATTACGATTTTCATTTCTCGATTCCCGACTCTGGTAGGTACCACTCTGTCTCTGAACATTATCACTCAATTTGTCTGCATAGTTTTCCCATCCATCTAAACGCTAAACATTACTTCCCCATCACCTCTCCGTCAAATCGTTTCATCATCAAATACCTCCTATCCAAACTCGCCTGCAGACTCTCCCTTCACCCCTTCACCACGCCATAACCCCCGCCGCTCCCGCAACCACTCCCACAAACCCCATCTTCCTATACACCCTCCCACCAGCCGCCCCAGTCACCTGCGCACTTGCACTCGCACTCGTCAACGCCACCGTCGCAGTACTCTTCATACCACCCGTCGTAGTCACCAACGCACTTGTCCTGAACGTCTCACTCGAGCTCCCACTAACCCCCGTCGGAATCCCGCTGATCAGCGTAACACCAGTCGCTCTCGAAATAGCAGGCGGTGAAGTATCAATCGCCAAACCTGTTGGTGCAGTCGACAACAGCGATGCCGGAGGTGTGATAAAGCTGGCGTAAGACTGACTACTCGGCGTATGGGTCGATGGTAGCAACGCGTCTGTTGATGCTGATGGTGTGTCGACGGTAAAGGGGGCGCCCCATGACGACGTCGTAGTTGTCTGAGCGTGGGACATGTGTGGTGCGAGACCGAGGAGGGGGAGCAGTGTTTTGCGGAGGGAAGACTTTTTCATCTTTGGTGACGTGGGTGGAGGATTGATATATATATATATATGTGTGTGTGTGTGTGTAATGTGTTCCTTCTTCAACGTCGCAAAGCAAGCAAGCAGCCAGAGAAAGAGAAGACGAGAGAAGATGAAAAAAAAATGAAATCAAGATCCCTTGTTTTCTTCCTCTCTTTCTCCTTGAAACAAATCAGACGTTGGTATGTTCCTTTCCCGCTTCCCGTCCCTCGGCCTCCCTTTTTGCCGTCCTTTTATTTAACATGTTCGTCAAAGTCCGAGACCAGCGGGCTTCGATCGCCCGCTAGTGCTCACAAGCCTGACGTAGAGTTTTTGTCGTCGTGTCGAATGTGGTGAAACACTTGCTAGCCTGAAGTTCTGATTCGTGATTTTGGGCGTCAGGCGCGCCATGTGGTTGGCTGCACGGAGGTGATCGGTGGGTTCTCGGCTCTCCGCAATGGGATATGCAATGGGATATGCGATGGGGGGGCGGATGGCGCCTGCCGGACCCCGATGTTTACTTGCATGCGCTGGCCAGGTGTTTGAAGGGGAGAGACAGATGCAGGGTGTTGGTGCAGGTCAGATCTGCGGTAAGGGTGAGGGTTGCTGACGTAAGAGTGCCCAGATACGTGGATTGTCAAGAGAGGTACCAGCGTGTGCAACATGCTTTAGGCTGGCTGAAAATGAGAAAACCTTTCACAAGCGCAGTGCATGCAAGACGAGTTGTCGTCAACGTTATCAGGTAACAATCGGACTGGCATTGACCCCTACTCTCCTACTTGCTCGTCTCCGCATCAAATGGGCTCACTATATCACTCCATATCTCCGATGTAGTTATTTTTCCATTGCAACGTCGTGTTTACAACTGAATTCCACCCTACAATGTGCATTGCCAAATCACACAAGGACACACCGACTACCACTTGACCAGATCCTGCACTTGGACAGGCATACCCGACTCCATGGATTTATTCGCACCGACACCAACGAGCACAGCGTTACCGCCATCCCGGATATAGGCCGCGCGTTTGAAGCTGTCTGCAACATCACCAACCAGCACATCGCGCAGTAAAAGAGGATCGCCTCCGCCATGGCCGCCTTCTGACTTCTGGATATCGACAACATAGGGCTTCTCCCACAGGGGATACACAACAATCTCCGTCTTCTCCACGCCTCCTTGGACATAATTGCTCTCGAGCTCGCCGATACCCTCGTTGGTAACAGTCTCGCCACCGGCCGAGTATCCACCTTCAACGACATTTATCTCAATGCGGCCTTTGCTTCCGTTGAACACACAGCGGTAGCCTTCCCATGGTGCGTATGCATATGTGTTGTATGTCATGACGGTTTGGTTCTTGTACTTGATAATCATGGAGAGATTGTCTTCGATGGTGATGCCGTCCGCGAAGCAATTCCGGTCGCGGATGTAGCCATCCTCGTGCTCGGCCTCAAGATACAGTTTCTTCAGCTGGGCGTTTTGGTCAATGTGTATGGCGAACGGGTCATTCTTGGCAGCTTCGTTGTTGAGATAGCGCTCGCCCAGATTCTTTTCTCCGCGTCTCTCAGCATTTTCTCGGCCGTAGAAGCGCAGGCTACCCAGACAGTAGACCATTTCAGGCTCAGTGTTGAGCCAATAGTGCACCAGGTCGAAGTGGTGGATCGACTTGTGCGTCTGGATGCCACCGCTAGTATCCTTGTTCCGATGCCATCGACGCATAAAGTCGGACCCGTGTGCGCAGTCCAGGATCCAGTCCATATGTACGGTCGAAATCTCACCAATAACACCCGAATCGATGAGCTCGCGCATCTTGGTATGGTGCGGCGCATATCGATAGTTGAACAGCACACGAACCTGCTTGCCCGTCTTCTTTTCAGCATCAACCATGGCCTGCAGCTTCTCTTCGTCGATGGTCATGGGCTTCTCCGTAATAGCATCGCAGCCCAGCTCCATGGCGCGGATGCAGTAAACATGGTGGAAACGGTCAATGGTCGTGACAATGACAACATCTGCTTTTTGCTCATTGACCATCTTGTCAAAATCTTCGGCCTTGTACATGGGTACGCGCTCGCCACCAATTTCGGCAATGCGGTCGTTGGCAGCCTTCATGCGCGTCTGATTGGTATCGCAGATACCTACGACTTGGGCAACATCTTTGAAATCTTTGATAATACTCTGGTAGTAGAAGGCTGAGCGGACGCCCATGCCTACAATGACATAGCGCTTGATCTGAGGAGTAGCCATGACGTGGTACGGATATGAAGTGAACCAGCAGAAGTAAACACAAAGCTCAGTGATGAACAGTCAGGCTAACAACTGGAGTAATATTGGCACATATTTATATACACGTCGTTGCGCTCCTGTGGCATCCGGGGAGGATGCACGTACGTGTTCCAGCACAACTAAATTCTCAAATCAAGAACCATTGTCAAGAGCATTGTGCGTCTGTTCTTGAGGAAGATAGTCCGTAAAGCTGCACATGCATATGTTTGACAGCGTATTCTGCTGAGTAGTCAAGCAGACCGCCCCGAAAAGGGCTTAGGGTTCGTATTCCCCGCACCTCACCCTTGGTGGAAATAGTGGGGAGGCGGAATCGTCCTAATTCGGGTCGGCACAGGAACGAGCACGATGAGACAGGCCAACAGGGTCTGAACAAGTATTTCGACCCACTTCAAGCCAGCAGGATAGATGAGCGTGGGATCCCCGGGCCAAAGACGGATAGTTGCCGCTCCGACTCCTTCCATTGACCCCAAAGTCCGACAGTCCCGATACGTTTCCAGTGACCAGTAACAATGCATATCGTATGGCAGTCAGGTGAAACGTCGATTAGGAAACGAGCAGCGTCTGCATGCATAAGTTGTCGTTCACGGAAGAAGCGATGTTACCACGTTGGTAGACGGAATCCAGGAAGAGTAGACCGTACCGAGAGGATCGAGGTGCCAATACAGCAAGACCATTCAAGCACGACTACGCGCAATTCGAGTCCGAGTCCAGGCCGTGTGAGCGAATACAACCCCGAATCTGTCCTCACAGCTCTATCAGAAGATGCAGGACCAGGATCAAGCACTCAGGTACTGGGAGCACATACGACAGCATTACAGCCCATGCCACCAGCTGCCGCACCTAGTCCGTCTGCCACATACGAAGCACAGCGCCGTTTGGCATGGTACAAGGAGCATAAAACTTGCGCTGCGCCACGGACACTATCTGAAGCGCATCAGAGGTATCTCGAAGATGAGGGAGCTTTTGTCGTATTGCCCAAGACGACTACTGATGCCCTTCTCCCCTTGTACATTTCCATGCTAGACGACCTCACTCCCATCACGAACGGCCCAGACGTCTTCCGTGACCATAGTAATGGTCTGGCTTCTATATACTTGGTTCGGGCAATTTGTCTCGTCGTCTGCAAGACAAAGCATGCCGCCCCTTTCTTACGGCTGACTGACTCTGGAGCCCTTCTGGAGCCCTTGGATTTTGCATCCAAGCTGCTGGCAGGCTTAGACGCAGCCATAAAAGCAGACCTGGAGCCCGACCGCGTCGTCAAGATCCAGATCCTGGCACTGATGCACCTGCACAACGATGGCCTAGCAGGTGTTGATCGCGCATCAAGCTATCTGTCACAGGCCATTTGTGAAGCATGGTCCATGTGCATACATTTGCAGATGCCAGGGAACCCCGATAAAGAAATGTGTGAATATCTATGGTGGTCACTCCGCAACTTTGACCGCCTGGGCAAGCCCATCATGGCAGCTGCACCCTTCTTCATTGACGATGCCGATATCGGCATCGATCGTATCACCCCCGACAAGAGCAACTATCGTTCGCAGGTCATGGCCGTGGCTCTGAACCTAGGAGACCTTATGATCACGGCAACAAAGGCCTACAAAGCTGGCTCCACATCCGCCACCGATGGCTGCCAGACCTTCCCATCCTTCTCGGAAGTCACGCAAGGTGTTGATTTCAACCAATTCCACAGATCGCACAGAGGTAAAGACGCAACCCCTAACCCATCCATCTCACAACCCCCTACTCAACCATGGCAGTCTACTTGGAAACATGGTACCATGTCGCAGCCATGTTATCCTGTCGCTACAGTGGCCCAGGCACTGTACAATACGCCCGGCGCTTCGCTTCGGCCGACCGCGTCCTCGAGCTCGTTTCCACAGAGGGAATCGAAGCTCTTCCCCCACTGCCACTAGTCCCGTATGCAATGTCCATGTGTACGACGGTTATATACCGCGCGTTACACGACGGCGAGCGCGACATAGACAAGGCGTGTGAGGATCTGCGTCGGTGCTGTGACGTGCTTGATGCCCTGGGTTGGCGATGGACGAGCGTACGAGGTGTGGCGAAACTTGCAAAGAGACTCTGGAGACTGATTGATT
This sequence comes from Drechslera avenae, assembly GCA_034640345.1. Taxonomy (NCBI): domain Eukaryota; kingdom Fungi; phylum Ascomycota; class Dothideomycetes; order Pleosporales; family Pleosporaceae; genus Drechslera; species Drechslera avenae. The sequence continues at coordinate 79,249 of JAXRVH010000046.1, forward strand.
CGGGGGCTTTGCATGGTTTGCTAGACGCACAGCGCGGTAGCAGCAGTAGTGGTAGTGGCGGAAGAGATGCTGGCTTGGAGGGTGCAAGAAGTACGAGGGCATGGGATGGATACTCTGTCGGTATGCTTGAGAGAAGTGGCCATGCCTCACTTTCTGACGCTGTTGCGGTGGCTATGCATACCGATGATGCATTTCCGCAGGAACCACGCGTTCCATACAGCAACCAAGTCTTTCAGAAACAGCTCACAGAAATATGGCCGGGCATTGATACTTGCTACTCGCAAATAGACTGGACGTTCCAGGACTGGTTTGATTACGAACTACCCGGTACAGAACTACCCGGCACGTTTGACCATGTGCCACGATAAGTTTTGGCACAGAAACTCTCAAAAAGAGAAAATCGTTGGTATACTCATATTCATGCTGTTGGCTATATATTCCGATTCTCTACTATAAAGCCACTCCAACATCCCCACTCCTTTTATCTTCTCCATTCTTATCGTCTGCACCGTCCGGCGGTCGCGATTGCGGATACTGCTCCTCATCGACATGTCCCCCCTGCGTCTGCTCCCCGCCCACATTTCCCAAATTCAATCCATCCCTCTTCCCTGCATCCAACTCACTGGGCCGCGGTATCTCCCTACCGCCAATTTCCCAGACATTAGCGCTCGTCGGCATCTCATTGTTTGGCGGGATTTTCGAATCGGAAAACTGGTGCTGCTGCGCTGGTTTTTCATCTTCAGACGAGTATCTGAGTGCAGCAGATTGAGCATGTCCTGTGGCTGCGGTTGCCGGTGAGGCAGAGGCCCATGGTGTTTGTTGTCCTTGAGTGAGAGGGGATACGGGAGATGTAAGTGCTACTGGTAGGGTGGATGGTGTATTTGTTTGTCGAGGAATTGCAGTGGGTGGGTAGGTACTTTGTGGGAATCTTGCTGGGAGACCGTCGTTGATGGGTGGGGGTGACGGCGGCGGTAGTGATGGTGTGTATTCCGTCGAAGAAGTAATAACCGGGCTCGCTTCTTTGTCCGAGAAATTCGCTGTTTTAGACTTGTCCTTTTTCTTCTTCCGGTGTCGAAGGAGGAGTAAAACGAAGATTCCAATCAAGGCCAGCGCCGCGATTCCACCTACCACCACACCAGCAATAAGCCCGGTCGATGGCCCCGAATCGGATTTTGACGACGAAGAATTCGTCGATAAACTGGGTTCTTGCGTACCAGTGCTGCCTAACGATGACACCGATCCAGTAGCAGTAGAAGTCGTCACAACCACACTACTACTACTTCTACTACCCCCTTCTCCTGCCCCTGTCGAAGCCGTAATCTCCGCAGCAATACTCGTCGCATCTGCCGACTGCGCTGTTGGCAATGCACCAACCACACTCCCCGCCACACTCTCAATCACCGCCGTCGGAACTGTAATCCCGTTACTCGACAGCACTGATGATACATCGCCCACGATACTCGATATCAAACTGCCAATCTGCCTACGCTGCTGCTCGTGGGCGCGACGTACGTGTTCCGCGGTAATGCTGCCAGCTGCGCGGCAGTGCTCGTTTGCGGTGGCCTCGATGAGCACACGGTCTGGATGAGAGGGAGGGCGAGAGGCATAGTTGTCGAAGCATGTAGTGAGCCAGAGGTATTGGTCGCAGAGACATGCAGAGTCTAGGGGGGTTTGAGGACAAGAAAAGTAAGATTTTATTGCCGATGTACAAGATGTTATTGCACTAGATTTCCCTCCCCCCAAAGATTAGCTTTTTCTTCGTTCATAATCTTCAAACATGATTCCATTTTACAAATAGGACACTAACGAATGAAAAAAAACACTCAACTCACATTTGCTCGTGGTTCCTCTCCACTTGCCTTTCCACCCCCGATCCAACAACACCAGGCCACCGTAGTCCCGGCACAAACTTGGAAAAAACATTCAGCATGTCTCTGTTCTCACTTGATTATACTTGAATCCAATCCGCCTCATCGGACAAAAACCAGAACGTTGTCGTTGTCGTGACAAACCAAGGCCAAAACCAAGGACTAGAGAAACAAGAACAACACTTGCCAGATCCCGAGGAACGGCAGATCAACTACACCCAGCTAGCTAGCTAGCTCGCTCGAAGGGGCAAGACAAGGCAAGACAAGACAAGCGGGCAGTCCCAAAAAAAAGAGCAAGAACAAGAACAAGATAGTGCCCCCCTCCCAAAAAAAATCCCTATCACAACAGCCATGCATTCTTCTCTCAGAAACCTGATCTGATGTCACAAATCGATGATGTAAAGTCGGGTAAAAAGGTGTGGATTTACAAATGTGGCGTATGTGGCGCAAGGCGTGGCCGTGCCCCGATTACCCGACCCCTTCTCCACCAATCAAGCAAAGGAGCGAACATTGCCAAAGGGTAAGTTGGTAACGCATGTGCCGTGCCGCGTTCCTTCCTTGGCCTTTTTTACGCCACCCTCCGGTTAGCGGGCTGTCTTGCTTTTGTTACAATCGGAACAATTTGGCAGATTGACAGATTGACAGTGACAGTTTATAGCTCACGGCAAACTGACGACGTGCAGTGTGCAGTGTTTGCGAGGTGCCTATTGTATGACATCCGCCGCCATAGCTGACCGTGTTGTATAGGTACCACGACGGCAGTGGTGTACAAGTATGAGATGTGATTACAGTATTGAAAGAAATGCAAATGGGAGACGGTATGACTTGGATCTGAAAAGAAAAAGACTCTTCCCCAAATCTGCACAGACACTTAGGAACGAAATAATGGTGATGCGTGCGTGCGCGCTCCGCTCCGCTGCAAAAGAAAAGAAAGCAATTGGGGTATTCGAAGCCACTATGCCCACAGCCCATAACCGTCTTCGCCCACACCTCTTCACATTCTTTACCCTCCCTTCCCATCTGATGATCTCAGCCCATTCACCTTCCGTTAGCCCCCTCCCCATGCCCCTCCAACCGATTCACCAACCTCTTAACCCCACTCCACTCTTCACTCCGCGTCTGCACGCCACCCAGATCATCACCAACCTCAAACACCGTCACCACACCATCCATGCCACCAACCGCCACCCTCTTGCCCTCATTCCTCTCCCAGGCCAACTTATTCAGACTGCGATTCATATAGCCCAGTCCCGTTGGCATATTAGTAAAAGCGCCGCGCTTCCCATCACTGGGTTTCACAGACTGCACAGGGACTTCGATATCGACATTGATGTCCCAGACTTCGAGGCTGCCTGCGCCATCGACGAGGGCAAAGACGGACGGTTTCACGGGCGACCAGCGTACGTCGTACACAAGGTCTTCACGCGCAATGTCGAGCACTGGCGTGACTTGTTGAGTGGCTCCGGGCAGGGTGGGGTTAGTCGCACCTGTTGCAGCCGGAGGGCGGACTTTCCAGAGCTTGACGCTCCAGTCGACACTGGATGAGAGGACCAGGTCGCCCAGATCAATCTGACCCTTTGCAGGGTGGAAGTCGAGGCTCATGACGGGGGCGGCATGGCCGGCGTACTTTACACGGCCATCCACCCCAGCTTTAGCGCCTGCGCGGTCGTAGCGGTGGCAAGGGTAGATGGAGCCTTCTTCTGTGCCAGCGAGGAAGTAGGTTGGATCGGATTGAGGAAAGGCAATGGCAGTCACTGCCATGTCATCCGTCTTTGCAGGCGGCGGTGAAGTCAGTTCGAGAAACTCTTGTGGTTGCGAGAGCATATCGACAGTCCAACCACACACGACACCGTCGGTTGAACACGAGATGATGTTGTTCGCATTTTGCGTTCCTACAATGTCTAGTGAGTAGACTGGGTGGGTATGTCCCGAGCCTGTGAGCGGTGTCTTTTGCACTGGTGCAGACTTTGCACGAGTATCCCATAGCAGCACTTGGCCCGAGTATGCGCCACCGACGATGAGGTTTGGGTGAAATGGAGAGAACTTTGCAGTGAGAATATCTGACTGAGCATGGAATATGTACTCGGGTCGGTCGTGCATGTGCAAGTTCCAAACTTGAATGAGACCGTCTGGGTCGTGCGGTGCGGACGGGTTCTTCGTATAGGATGCTAGGACAAGTTCTGGGAACTATAAAGCATGTTAGTGACGCATCAATGACACGCAGTAGTACCGTATATACCTTTGTAGAGAAGCCCAGGTCAGAAATCATCCTCTTCTTGCTCCATCGTTGGTCCCAGAATTGTGCAATCTCCTTTATCCGACGACCCTTCTTGCCGCCGCTCGAACCGTAGCCCTCGTCCTCGTCGTCCACGCCCACACCACCATTTGCATAGTCGGCCAGGATGTCGTATTCCAGCTGCTGGTCGAGTGCTCGTTCAAGTACCTTTGTACTCCGCTCCAAGAAGCCAATGAAGTCGTCCGAGTTCTCCACGGCAGTCAGTTCCTCGTTTGTAAGCGTCTTGAATGGAAAGTTCTCTTCCGAGCCCGTCTGCAGTGCACCGTCCTGGGGCGCTTGTTGGGCGGCTTTGATCTCCTCCTCAATCTCCTTGCGCAATTGCAACCGGATTTCTTCGTCCTTTTCCTTCTGTCTCCGGCTCAGCCTCTTGCTCTTGGGTGAACGGGTGGGGCTCTCGTCACGCTCCGTGTCGCTGCCTCCTAGACCTCGGCCTCGGTCCTTTGACGGACTCCAGTCTATGCTTGCCTGAACACCCTTGCTGTACGTGATAATTTCCTTCTCCTTTGCCTTCTCCTTCTTGACTTCGTTGGTGACTTGGCCGTCAAACTCGTATACTGTCGCCAATGGGCCTATGGATAGTGTCTGCATCTCGCGGTCCACCATGCCGGCAGACGGATGGAAGCTGGACGATTCATTGTCGCTGCTGAGCTGTCCTGCACTGACGACTGATGTTGGCCGGGTTGCTCGGCCAGCGCCTGCTGGTGAGCCCGGTTGGGTCGAGCCGGGCCTGCTTTCCCCCAGAATGCTATTGATGAGGTTGGTGACATCGGTCCTGCGGTCGAGATCTTCACTGCGTCTGGGTGTTGGTGAAAGGACCTGGGATGCGGGTTAGTGGCTGCTTGGTCACTACCCAGAGTACGTGTCCCTACTTCTCCCAGAGGACTGCCGGTCATGGACTGTCTGCTCGCACTCTCGGCCCTCCTGAGTTCGCGCTGTCGCTTCAGCTCAGCGAGTTTGGCCTTTTTCGCAAGAATCTCCTCACGGCGTTGCTGCATTGTGGACTCCATGACGGCAGATGTGGGAGGGTGGGATGTAAGGGTTGCGTGGTAGACGTTGAGGCGTCACAATCGAATTGCTGCAACGACACACGTAAAATTGATGGCTATGCCGAGCCGCCTATCTCTCTTTCCCAAAAACGGTCTCTTGGAAACAGGAAGAGGACTGGGTAAGCAGAGCGCGTCAGTTGGGTTGTCGTCGCGCCAAGCTGTTGTTCAGGGACGAGGGCACTAGCTCGCAGCGAGCAATCCCGACCAAATCTTGCGCCCAGGGCCAACCTCGACTTTCACAGCTCAACGCCCAACATCCCGCATCCCGCATCCCACCCCGACGCCCTCGTCTCCCTTTCCGGACCCCAGAAAGCGGTGTAGTCATCATCGCTGATCCGGACCATCTGCCATTGGACATATACGAGCCCGCCCGCGGTCATCGCAACTACTCCCCTCGCACAAGCCCTAACCATGTCCACCTCGGTCGGTGTTAATGTACGCTGCAATGCCCCCTCCGAACAAGTCTCGCACCTCACTAGAACAAACATGTACAAGTTTTGGGCGGGCGCCAGAAATGGCCTGCAAGGCTAATGCGTGTGTTTACAGGTCCTCCGATGGTCCGCACTCGGATTTGGCGTCTTCTACGGCGCCTACCACCAACTCTCGTTATCCGCTGCCGATAGGGCAAAGGCTGCACAAAAGGACTGGGAACACAAGGAGTCGCTGATCAGACAAGCAAAAGAGCAATGGGCACGAGACCACCCCTCAGAACAGCCAAAGTCATCAGGAGGTACGTCAGTCGTACGCCATGAGCTGCCAAAAATTTCTCAATCAGACCAAGACACGTGTGTGCTGACAAGTGCAATAGCAAAGGCAGACCCGAAAGACCCCAATGCCGACCTCCATGCACTTCTCGGCATAACCGACAAATAAATGCTTCCGCCAGAGAAGAAGCCGGTTTCCTACGTGTGTTAGCATGGGCATAAATGCGGCCGTTTTCCTCACCCACGCCGAGAGGGCGTATTGCCGGTAGTGGTTGAAGAAAAGTAGTCAAATAATGGTACGACAGCTACGAGATACCAATCTTCTGTACTCTGTACCTTTTTTGTACAATATAGACGTCGGGGTTGGTCCAGGTCACGTTTTCCAATATATATACACGCTCCAAGTTTCTCCTGTCATTCACTGCAACAACAACCCCTCAATAACACATCGCTCTCACTTCACCAAGGCAATATCGTAATCACATAAACACACGATTGGTTGTTGGTTTTCTCTCACCCCCATCCCAGAAACCACAATGTTTACATGTCGCAAGACGATATATTCTATACACGGTTTCTCATCTGGCACACCCCCTTCCAACCCGCCATGGGCAGGGTAACGTACTATGCTTACATACATGCACACAAACCAAGCAAGAGGAGAGCAAAACATGTTGCAAAAGAAAGAAAGAACCCAAGGAAAGAAGCGGAGCCACACAAACGCCCTGCAGCCCTTTAGAAAATGGCAGGGCAACAGAAGAGTAGAAATGTTGTAAAAGCGCGAAAGAGAGGAGAGGGCATAGTCGTCAATATTAGCAAATGACTGCCCCACCTCCTCCACACACACGCTTTCGTGAGCCTCCACCCTTTACCCCTCCACCGACTCATGGTCCGAAGCCAATCCTATTACCAATTCAGCCGGTAAAGGGGGAACGAGTAAAAGGCAGTCGTAATTGCACATGTTGAAAAACCTACACTGAACCCCTGATCATCTGTTCGTTTCATTATCCAAACACTAGCGTCTTACAAAACCTCGCCCACAATCTTAGCTGCCTCCTTGTATGTCTTGAGCAGCTTCTCGCACTTCTCGCGCTCAGCTTTAATAGTGTCGTCTTCGTACAGAAGCTCCTGGAACAGGTCCTCCTTGTACAATGTTGAAACCAGCCTATTTTGTACCACATCCTTGGAGTGGTTGACGAGGAGATGCATGATAGCCTTGGGCACTTGATCAGCCACTGTCTCCCGGACAATGTTGAAGTACGACGAGATGAGGCGGCGGATGAGCTCCGTCTCGAGGGCTTCGCGTTCTGTAAGCGCAGGTGCTTGTTCAGGGTTTGATGGCTGCCAAGTATTAGTATATGAATAAAGTATGTATATCAAAGTTGAAAACTTACAAAGCCGCCTTCATAATTCTCTGCAGGCCCCACACTTGGACTTCGGGGAGCAGAAAATGCAGCACTCAATGGGGCATCGTAGTCATCGTCCGGAGGCATCATGGCCAAGACATGTGCAGGCTGCTTGTTGTCGCCTCTCCGGATGCTTTGCGCAAAACTGGGTTCGCTGTTTTGGCTCACGTGCCGGCTACCGGGGCGGTTGTCAAGCGCTGCTTGTGCCGCCTGTTGCGGGTTTGCATATGCGTTATTGCTGTCTTTGCTGAAAAAGTAGTTCAGGAAGCTGTCGCGTGCAGTACCGGGCGGTGACCGGTTACGGCTGTTAAGCGCGGCTGTTGTGCTTTGGGAGCCGTTCATCATGCGTCCAACCGCTGGCGACATGCTGCGGCTGGTCTGCGACTGGTGTTTTCGAAGAGGAAGCGCTTTCAGTGTTTCACCACCTTCGCCCTCTTCGTTTGACTCTCCGTTGGTACCGTTCTGCAGTTCTTTTATCCTCCTCTGTTCTCGCCTCTTCTTCTCGGCTTCCATTGCAATCTTCTTCTCCCGTTGCTCCTTGTCGTTGATGACAGAAGACATGGCGGCAGCAGCCCCAAGGAAATTGGGATGATTTGTGTTGATGTAGGCTCGTTGGATGTCAATGAGAGAAGCGACATAACCAGAGCAAGGGCCAAGTTGTTCTCGCAAAAGATCAGAAACGACCTCGATCAGCTTGCCTTGCAGCCTTGGGTACCTGGTCAACTCGGTTGAGCCGCAGGTATGGCAGATCTTGATGAGCTCTTCGTATACAAGTTCTACACAGCGCTGGCTGGGTATCTCCAAAAGCTTAATCTGAGGTTTCACGAGGAGATCAAAAGCCAGTTCAGGCACGAACAAGCTGGGACGAGGGCCAGTCGAGTTGCGAATAGCCGTCCGAATGTCCAGCACTGAGAGGTTCTGAGTCGGGTCGACTTGCTCGAGAGAATTGCCAAAGACAGAGTTGAAGATGTAGTATATCCGTGCACCACCGCACAGCTCCTTGGTCGAGATTTCGGTCGAGGTACCGTCAATGGATGAGATGAAGGACGAGGCGAAGCGGGTCATGAGCTGCAGGATGAGGGAGCCTCTGTGCTCTTTGCCAGTGAAAGCCACGTCGCCGTAGCTCGCCAGCTCCTGCTGTGTTTGTCCCATAAGAGTGTTGAGGCGAGCCTTGATATCGGGTAACCGGTCGCGAATGTGAGCCATGAGGGTCTGGTTAAGGCTCTTGGCGAGCAGTTGGGTACCGCATCGGTTTGCCATATTCCGGTAGGCGGGGTGGTGTCTGAAAAAGTCGCGCTCAGCCTGGAGGGCGTCGGAAAGCGACTTGTTGCCCTGAATGTCTTGCTGTGATCGGTTGACGATACCAATGAAGCCGAGCTTGAGGGGGTATACACGGCCAGAGAGAATGTCCATGGCGTTTGTTCCATGGTCCATAAGATCCAGCTTGGTAAGGACACCAATGGTCCGCTTACCCATAGGGTCAACATGTCGGGCCAACTTGAGAGCTTCCGAGTTGACGAGATCGACGTTGGCGGGGGAGACGGCAAGAATGACACTGTTGGGCTTTGCAATGTACTCGGTGATGAGGTTCCGCGTCTGCTTTTCAATATCCGAGGGCTGGTCGCCAATGGGCACCTGCAGTTGTTAGCTTAATGTGGGTGGTAGAAAAGTCGCCATCAGACCACTAACCTTTGTCAAACCAGGCAAATCAACTAGTGTCAGGCTGAGAACATGCGGCGAGTAGATCTTGAGGTTTATAGGCTGCCTGTTGATGCCCTTATTGTTGCCTGCTATTCTCGACGTCTCGTTCTCAATCTCGCGCTTCACGTCGGCAAAGTCGTAGAAACGCTGACCGGGAATGTGGAGGAATTCTCCCCACTCCTGCTGGCCAGCGACGCTTGCCGGCGTATGGGGCACATGGACCTCGTCATCGTCGTCTTCGTCACGTTCGCTTGGGAGGTTGATGAGTTGCAGAATGAGCGGTCGGCGTGTGACAATGCCGCTGCCACGGGGGAGGAAATCTTTGCCGACAATGTTCTCGAGCACGGATGATTTTCCCGACGATTGTGATCCGACGACAACCTGCGGACGGTCACTATGTCAGTATCTGTCTGGGTGGCATCCTCGGAGCGTCGTAAAATCTGCTCTGCGCTCACCGCATTCGCTTTGCTGGCTGGGGCGCACGTACAATCTGGGGTAAATCTAGGGAATCATTTCCAATCGTGTTGAAGACCAAGTCCTGCAGCCTGTTGACAATGTTGAGGAGTTCCTCACCCAGCGACGCCATGGCCTGGTATATGTATATGTGTGTTTGTGTGTGTGTGTCGTTGTTTCGCTCGTTAATAGGCCGAGTTGTTGTTGAACAGCCAGACAACACTACCAGAGGTTGTGAAAGCTGGAGGTCGTGTTGGGGTGGCAGAAGCGTGCTGCGGACGATGCAGATGGTGAATCGGCCGAGTCGAGGTGGCTGATGGGTGCTTCGTTGGGAACAGAGGCTCGTGATGGGATTGCCTTTGCTGCAGCTCCGTCGTCACTTCGCTTGAAAGTTCCAAGGTTTGATCATGGGCACGTGACAGCCATCGCATTTCCCACCCCACGTCGACTTCACATGTCTCCTTAATCTTATAATACGCCGCAAATGCTTTTCGCATAAAGGAGAGAGGGCGTGAGCAGCCTCTACAAGCACACCCGTGCTGCACACTGTGTGAGCACGAGGCTGCACACGGTCCTTGGTCTCTGGTCGCGAGCCCTACCAGACGCCACTACACGCGACGCTGCCGACGCATGCAGCTCGGCTCCAAGGTCCAGTATGGTACACACGACGTTGCTGCAGACTAGAGCGAAAACCAGCGTGTGCAGATGCGCCAAAGAGTTGTACCGCCAGCTCATCACGCCAGCGTCAGCACTCTCTGGTGATGCAAGACATGGGGGGTCGGCCACCTGGACAGGCCTGGGGTACAGCGCAGGAGTCGCCGGCTGGCGTTGCAGCACTACACCAGCTTCGAGCAGCCATCTCACCTCCCATCAGCCTGGGCCTTGCACGACTTGTCGCCTCGCCCGAGAAGCTGCCACAAGTAACATGCCCGACTTTGGCTCGCTTTCGGGTATTGTCGGACCCTTGGCGACTTCCCAGGTAGCAAGGCGACCGCTATCTCTCCAGGCTCACCTTATCTTTTCGTAAAACGTCGGCCAGGCACGACAGCACTGAATTATCAAAGAACTCGACCAGCTCATATCTCCGCGTCTTGGGGAATGCACTACAAATGCCACACCGCAATGCACTCTAAGCCTGATTCGGACTACCAAAGTACGCATTTGGAGTCTCCAACACCAGCATCTCCCCGTATAAGCCGATAGCTGTGAATCCGTCTCGCTGAATGACTGTCTCCTGATCAACCTTCTCTTCCGGAGGAAGCCTATCAATGTGATAAGACTCGTCGTTATCAGACTTACCACAAACAAAGGGAGAAAGAGCGTTTTGGGTCAGCAGTACAAAGGTAACGTGCACTCACTCCCTTGTTTGTCAAACGTCTCCTATCTATCCTCATCACTGTTCCACTTCAGTCGTATCCTGCAATCATCTCTAGAGCTCTCTAGGGTTTTCTACTGCTCTCCATACCCCCCCACTTCAGTCCTTCCACTCCGACGCCTTTCATGGCCTCGGAGTCTCTTATCTTCACTACCACCAAAGAGCAACACAACGACGTCACAGTCGGAACCATAACATGTACCGCACCCATTCCGTTTGGAGGAGAGGAGCAATGGCTCTACCTACCCGCAACCAAGAAGTTCGACTTGTCTCGAGGGTCAGAGCAAAAGATGATTATCGAGTGCGATGAGGAAGGCCGCCACCACACCGGCTTCATGATCAACCCCGGTACCTCGGTCTTGATCATCGTCGATATGCAAAACTACTTTGTCCACCCAATCTATCGCGATCATGCAGCAGGGATTGCCGCAATTGAGCCAACCTTGAAGGTTATTGAGAGATGTCGAAAGGAAGGGATCCAGATTGCATGGCTCAACTGGGGAATCACCGGCCATGACTTGAAGAAGATGGCGCCCGCCATCCAACGAGGCTTCAGCAAGAGCTTGGGGTGGCATGTTGGGTTGGGCGCTCAACTACCCGATAAGCAAGGAAGATGCCTGTTCAAGCGTACATGGAACGCCGCTCTCTACGAACCTTTCCAAGCAGTCGCTCAACCTGGCGACCTCTTCTTTGACAAAACGCGGATGAGTGGCCTCTGGTCAGAGAAGGAGCCTCTGCATGAGTATCTCCGAGCATCCGGCAAGCAGACTCTGCTATTTGCTGGCGTCAATACCGACCAATGTGTGTTTGGCACCGTATCTGACGCTTACTCCTATGGATGGGACTGCATCCTGCTCGATAACTGCACAGGCACTATGACCGGCCGTGGGGCCCAAGAGCTTACGGAATATCAGGTTTCCCAGAACATGGGCTTCGTCACCAACAGCAATGCTTTCTGCGATGCCCAGGTCGTGGAGCGTTCTGAGATTTGTTAATTTTAGCGACCCTCATTTTACTCGGCGGTCTTTTACAACTTCTCTTTGAGCGTGTTATCCAAATACCCTTTATTCGTCAGGTAGTTGGATTAATGTGAATACATCTACATTACAATTGCGCGCAGCATGCTTATCGTATTTGGCCGTGCCCAATCGAGTTGGAGTTGCCGAAAAAGGAACATGGATCTGCAAAGTTGAGACACAAATGACGACAGGAAGAGTGGAGAAGGTTTATTGCAGCAACTACCTGATGAAATCATGATCCGCCTCAATTCTCCATGAAATTCACCCAATTGCATTTAACAAAGCTTCTGTCGCGATAGTGAATCTTAGGGAGCAGTTTAACATCACAAACAACTCATCCTGACGGTATCATGTTCTCCCAAGCTCCCATCATCCTCGTCTGCTTGCTGCAGCTCTGTGGAACTGCAGTTTCGCTACCAACCGAGCAAGCACCTCTACTACTCAATGGACCCAAAAATGTACAGGCTGTCCGGGCCAAGTAAGTACACTGCTTATCCAAAACAAAGCCCATTTACTAACATGCTGGCAGACTTCACCAAGCCGAAATAATACCCACAGGTATAGTCGCGCCCGTCTCGCGAAACGCCCCCATATGGCATAATTCGCTAACAATTGCTGTGCAGTCATTGACGACTTCCTCCCCAGCCTCACACTGTCCGTGACATGGCCAGGCGCCAACGCCAAACTAGGCAACACCATCAAGCCTGCGAACCTCTCCGAACAGCCCAGCGTCTCTCTCCACGATGACACCAGCCCAGATGGAAAGCACATGAACTCGGACATGCGCTACGTGCTCACGCTCACCGACCCGGATGCGCCTTCCCGCGACAACCCCGAATGGAGCGAGATGTGCCACTGGATCGTGGCCAACATCAGCACTGCACCGCAAACGTTTTCCGTCCTGCCGATACCAGAGTTTGGCCTTGGCGTAGAAGAGGCAGACGACAAGGACAAGGTCGCCGACCGACTAGATGATGTTGTCGAGTACAAGCCGCCGGGCCCGCCGCCAAAGACGGGCAAACACCGCTACGTGTTTCTTGTTTTTGCGCCGCGCAACGCGTCGACGGAGCCTTTGCAGCTGAGTAGGCCGGAGAGTCGTAGGCATTGGGGCACGGGGAAGGAGGGTGGCGGTGTGCGAGAGTGGGCGGCCGAGAATGGGTTGGTGCCTGTTGCTGCGAATTTCATCTACGCGCAGAATGAGAAGCAGTAATAATTTTTTTTTCTGCCGGGGGCGGGGAGGGTGGTAATGTGGGGAAGAAGATATGCATGGAATGTCGAGGGCAGATGTTTATCTTTACTTTTGAGAGGTTAATGGTAATGCACTTTTTCTTTTTAGAAAGTCATTGAAAATATAGTGAGAGCGCTTTTTGTGAGATTGATTTATCCAAATCTGATGTGAAGTTTTTTTTTTTTTGGGGGGGGGGGTTTCACCGCGTTGGCAAAGGGTAATGACATGACTCGATTGAAAGGTGAAAACACACACACACACACGAGATAGATAATATAAACGAGGCAATCAAGGGGTTCATTATCCCTGAGGAGAAACAAAAGCCAGCAGCCGACGCATTGTCAAGATTTAGGGAGTGAAAAAAAAAGGAGTCACTTACTCACAACCAACAACAAACAAGGGGAATATAAAAATTGTCCAAAAGTCTCACAAAGGAGAAGAGGAAGAAAAAAAGGTGGTTGTTTATAGCTTATTATTGATATTTTGTTTTTTTTCTTCTTCTTCAATCTATTTCATTAAACAGCGTTAAAGGGAACATGATTCCTACTACCCTCGCCAACACTGCCCGAGGTGCGACAACTTTGCGGAGCGCTCAAATGCAACGACGACCCGTCTTGCTGAGATTTTGTGTCCTCCATTTCAATCGCACTCGTGATGAACTGTGGATCTTCGTCTTCGCGCTGCTTACCCAAGCCGCCATTGATTTCCTCCTGGCTCTCTGTCCGGCGGAAGATGTCGCGGAAACCTCGTGGTATCTGGGGGACGGCAGCGGGTTCAGGCCAGTACACGCGGCTGTGCTGCGAGGCCTGCTGGGGCCGTGTAGTGGAGCCGTATGGAGTTGTGCCGTTGTACGTGTTGGAGTTCCAGTTGCGGAGTTTGAAGATGCGCTGGATGAGGGGGTAGGTCAGGGGGAGGTTGGCGCATAGGATGGCCGTGTAGGATTCGCGGAGGTACCAGATTGTCCATTCTGTGCCAAAGGGGTGCTTGAAGGAGTAGTACTTGTTGAGTACTGCGGCGACAATGGTGAAGGCGCCGATGCAGAAGATGAAGAAGAGGATGCATTTGGTTTTCTTGGGTAAACGCACTTTGAAGAGGAGGGGCATGGGTATACAGATGATGATGACATCGCTGGAGATGTTGAAGACTGCGTTGGTGATGAGATGGTTTGTTGCGGCCGAGCATTGCTCTGGATATTGTGAGTGATTTGAGAGGCCGCAATTGCGTGGCCATGCTTACTCGACTGTGGAGGAACGGCCCAGTATTGGTTGAATGGCCTACACCATACTCCAAGATATAGCACCTCCATGACAACAAACGAGACACCCACGTAGACAGCAGTCCAGATGACAATCTTGTGTTGTGGTAAAACCATTGTCATGCGGTTGTACATGATGAGCAGGCAGGCTTTGACCAACCAGATTGTAAGGAGTTGCATCTGCTCTACCACCAGCACGAGCTTGGAGCCATATATCCGATCTCGTATTTCTGCCTGAGAATACTTGGACACATCGTCACCGGGCGGTATCAGGTTGCTGCTAGTCTTTGCAACCTCATGCATGATAGTAATGAGCACAGTATCTGTGGCCTGAAACGATCAGCATGTGTAGCTATCCAACGCTGCGGGTCACGAACCATGGCAACAAGGATCAAGTAATCATCTGCTTGTAATAGCTTCCATGATCCACGATGCAATCGTCGCGAGATCAGGCGGACAATGACAACGACCCAGCAGACGCCATAGAATATCCCAGACTCGGGATCAAGCACCCCGATGGACATTTGGTTGGCTCAGGAGCCGGGATTGTTGCGAGGGCTAACGTTGGATCCGGCAGGTAACGGCCTATTCTGCGTTGGGGCTGATCCGCCGAGTTGGTTGTAAATGTTGCGGAAAAAAAAAAGGTTCCGTGTCGCGACAAAGAAGCACCAGGTATTAACAGTACATGGAAATGCTAGCGAAGCCGGATATCCGGTTTGCAGGTTTGTGCAGTCTTTCCAGCGCGGATATGAGCTTAGTATACACTCGGCATTACTTTTGTGATAGCGGCGGCTTTGATCACCGGGAACTTCATAGGCGGTCGCTATGGCTTCTGGGATGTTGCTTTGGAGTGTCGCTCTGGGGTATCGTTATCGCTGCGTGGGACTGTCGCTCTAGGGCATTCGCGTGTTCCAATGGTTTGTTTGTTTGTTTTTCGGGTAGGGGGGTACTCCAAGGTGAGGAGGCTGCGCTGTGGAAAGAGTGAGGTCCCTGGACCCAAGAAGATCGTGCTAGACACCCACAGAGCTGGAAGCGCCACCTCTGATGGACTGTGTGCGTTTGGATGATCTGCGCAAGGCCCGTACCCAGCTTTGACACTTGTGGGCCCAGCCATGGCGCGGATTGGGTGATGCACTTGTGTGAAGTCGACCAACCCAAGTTTGGGGTCAGGGCCGAAGTGGTATGGCAATGCGCGCTCAACCGGGCTGTAGACCGGAAGTTTCTTGCGACCAGTACGGTAGAAGAATAGATTTACGTTGCAGTAAATCCATAAATGTGCAACAGCATGGCCGAACCCTCGGCCGTAAGCTTGGTGACGCCGGCAAGAGGTGTTGCAGAGTGCGAGTTTGAACATTGCCGTGCAGTATGCGAGAAAAGGGTATGGCTCCAGCTCCTATTGGACATGCTGTATGCAGTTGACTTCAGGAGGAAGTTGTGTTGAGAGTGCAGCGGGAGGCCTGAAGCTCGGAGAACTGAAGCCGAGAGAAAGCCTCTGGTCACGCGTATGGGCTCCGGTAGATGAGCAGTGTCGGTGCAGCGACGGGCGGCTCCCGCCATTGAACTCTCACTACAAGTGGACGCAATGGCAAGGTGGGATTTCCCAGAGCTTTCCCTCAATGGCAGGTGTGTGAACAGTGACAGTACGGGGCGGTACGGCAAAGTGCGCATAGCGCCGCTGCGCGCGGTGCCCACGTGTAGGGGAACCCCTTGGGAGACGTCGCTGCCGTCCACGCTTGGCAAGCGGTGGAGCCTAGTCGAGCCGCTCAAAAATCTGTCATCGGGATCAAAATGCGGTAATTTCCATGCTTCAATCCACGACTCGTGCGGGAGTGAGGCTTCGCTTGTTTGCGTCAATGCGTGCTGAAACTTTTTGACCAACAGGAACGCTCAAACGGCGTCGACATGTGAAAGGTGTGAGGGGCCCTCTTCACTAATTGGCACTACTCTCGTCGCAAGCTACACCACAAACACACTGGAAATCAATGCAAGTACCGGGTAAAAATTGGTGTGTATTGCAGCTAAAACATGCTCCAACTCTGAAAGTTTACTCAACGTGTGACAACAGGGTGCCTATACAAATGCCCCACCGCGCAGCCGTTTGAAACCCCTCACTGCCTATGCCCCAGGCCCCTCCAAAACGTTTTGACCTCTGCACGAACATCTCTCTGGACCCTGCCCTCCTGCCAGACATCGCCCTGTCTCTCCAGCATGTCACTCCATTCCTTCAGCAACTCACTCCTCCCGTCCCGCCCCGCGAAATGCACCAGGTAATCCCCTCTTCTTACGTAAAGTTCCTCTAGTCCAGCTACATTCCGCCTTGTATCGAACAAGTTTGCTCCGCCTTGCTCGTAGCCATTGAACCAGTGCTGCGGTACGTATCGCGCTTGGTCTTTGAACTCGTCGGTACCAAGGACATGCTCCATGGCCGACTGTTCAGTGAAGGGAAGGTCAACGTCAGGTCTGTAGTGTCTGAACGCGAGGATGGCGGTAAAGAGGTCAATAGCCCAAGCATTGACACGAACCAAGAAGATGCCGTTGTTGAGGCCGTTCCAGTCTTGAGTAACGAGCATGTGTGTCTCGTTCTTCTGAAGTTGCTTCACATCATCGCTGCTGCTGCGGCGGCGGCGGCGCCACCACGAACCGAGGCTCGATTCGTCTGATGGCGGCAGAAAGCTCGTTATCGGTCGGCACTGGTCGAGGATGAGCGTGTCCCGATCAACCCATTGTATCCACTCCAGTCGATCTTTCTCAGCCTTGAGCATCTCCTGCATGAGAAGATCAAGTATGAATGCTGGCTTGTTCCACAAGTCATCGACCATTGCATCGCACATGACCCTGACCTCTGTGCCATGGACCAGAGCGTGAAGGAGATGTGTCCGTAATGCCCTTTGGTAGTGCTCTTTTGGCTCGCCAAATTGCGCAGTGACGGTTGCGACGCGTGCTCGTCCCGTCGTGAATGGCGAGTACTTTCGACATACGACGCGCTTTGCGGCAGCTTCTTCGTGGAACTGAGGCAATGTTTCCGGTAAACATCTCGAGTTGCCATGGGCAGTAAATTGCGGTTTCCAGAGGGTCCGTGGTCCCTGGTACGACACGGGAAAGGTGTTCATTGTCACATGATACCAGAGGACGGAAGGAAAGCCAATGAGAAAAAGAGCTAGCCAGACAAAGAACTTGCTGGTGAGGAATCTCGACGATGCATACATTGCGGATAACGACAGGAAACGAATCTGAAGCAAGTGTTCTTGAGTTTGAGGCTGTATTACGCTCACTCAGCCCAGCCTCATGTAAAGAAAGAGAAGGGGAGTTTGAATGAATTACCAAGGTGATCCAAGACGCGCCCAAGGAGGTAGAAAATAGTAGATGACGAGTCCCACGACCCCTTAGTCGCCTTGGAAATACTTGGATGCACATACAGGCAAGCCCAGGTGTACTCGTACATCTATCCACGGCTGCCCCGGACTAACCACGTTGGCGTCTTCATCCCAAAAGCTTGACGTTGCTTGTGTTCAACACACAGACTCCGATTTCCGGTGTACACCGATATCTATACTAGCCATTCTGGCCACTAATTTTATTGGCTGGCCAAAATTACAGCCTGTGCGGCGATCGGGCTTGACAATCAATTGTTGATAGTCAAGACGTAATAGCGAACAATCGTCCACGGATATGGTGGATATAGCAGTTTTTACTTTTCTAGATCATTTTCGGGGCATATCCAGAGTCAGAACTTCGCATCGTCGACATGATCAATGAACTCAAAAGCTCGCAATTCCAAGATCTGATGCCAGCCTGCCATGCTGGATGGAAGTTGTCTGCTCGGGGAGATTTCTTGGCTGGACGAGTTTCTTGGCTCGTCAGCAACAGCGTCACTCCTTGTGCAGCTGAAACGTGCTGAATTCTCCAATTCCATGCTTGGCGGACTGGAATACGATGCGGATACGAACTACTCTCAGTATACCTTGGCGACTACATCTCTTGATGCGCATGGCTTGCATGGTACCTGTTGAGACGACTCAGCTTTGCGCAGTGTTCAAGGGGACGCGTTGCCAATAGGTAGGGCATCGTGATGGTATCTTGGCGACTAATGCCCCTGAAGTACATGATGTAAACGATACGATACCCGCTGAGCCTCTGGGCCTCTCACTATACCTCGGTCTCTGCCGTGTTGGAGGCATGTCATGTTATGTTAAAACGAGGGACATTTCTGGAGCCATCTTACCTTGCAACACCATATCACAACAACAAAGTACAGAGTTCTTTTACAAACTCTGCGTTGCATTAATCAGTATGGAGATTATATCACTGATTCTTTTTCTTTATTTCAAGAGCTGTTGTGGTGTTAAAGGGAAACAGAAAAACTAGCTTATAAAGTGACTTGTTATTCCCTTCCATGACTGATATGGAAGCGTCGTTACTACTAGGAAACTAGGTAGAATATCGCAATTGTACTTTGGTATCTACACCATCAAGAAGCATTCAGCGCACATTTGACTCAATCCCCGCTCCCCGAACCCATTATTTTTCCTCAATGTTCACAAACACACACAACTTGTAACCGCTGCAAAGCGCCTACTTCCTCTCCAAGGCGACCAGTTTTGAGCTTCTAATCTCAGTACGGCCTCCATTAGACGTTGCATGTTGGGGCCGTCGGATGTACAGGATAGCTTGAAATCACCAGCTCAGCGGCTTACCCGTAAACAACTCCAAGATTTAGGATAGTCGGAACAAAGCAACGACTAGCAATTACGGAACGCCATGCCTGTGTGATTGCTTTGTGTTACCCGCCATGTGTTGTTCGGCTATTTTCGGCAACGTCATCATTACGCCCCACGTTGCCATATCTAGTTAAGACAAGTCCGTTGGTCAGAGTCCGCGCCTTCCAGTTATTTCGTGGCCTGGTGTTTTACAGTTACTATATTTATTA
This sequence comes from Drechslera avenae, assembly GCA_034640345.1. NCBI lineage: Eukaryota > Fungi > Ascomycota > Dothideomycetes > Pleosporales > Pleosporaceae > Drechslera > Drechslera avenae. The sequence goes on from JAXRVH010000046.1 coordinate 98,527, forward strand.
CAAAATTGGTAGTCCTTCCATCAAAGCAATACAGTCCAGCTTCATCTTCAGTCGTATAGTGGTTAGTATTTCTGCTTGTCATCGTCTTGACGGCAATTCGCAGGAGACCTGGGTTCAATTCCCAGCTGGAGAGCATTGCATCTATCTTTTTGTCTTTTTTTTGCTTTTTTAGCTCCGTAGGATGATGGACGCAAGTACAAAGGACATCTGTTTTTGCATTTAGATATTTCACGAAGCGCACATGCTTTTGATTATTTAGTATCACAAACGCTATGCGTTTACAGTGAGTGCTGGAAACGTCTACCTTGTTCGTGGTGGTATATCCGCATACTTCATGGTAGCACAAAAACCTTCCAGACCACCTGATCGGTAGCTACGTCGTCGCCAGCGAGTTTTATCCAAGCTCCGTCTTCTAATCTGTTTCTTCTGGAGAGGGTTGTGGTCTGTCTTTGCCGCTATCTCATCACTCCGATGACTTCTCCTAGGGCCCTGTGAACTACTATACAGTCAACTCCGCTGTCCAACTTCCAGCTTCATATTTTTCGGTGACACTCTATTCATTGTATTATTATAGCTGCGTTCTTCCATGTCGATAGGAAGTAGGTCCTCCTGAATCCATTCGTTCCTGTCGTCCCCCTTTGTCTATCCCAACAGTTACTCTCATCGTGATACCAAGGCGTTAGGTGTATACGTTCTATTTCTCTATAATGCGCAGTTGCAGTACACATGCTACATCTTCTAATCATAGTCACAGCAGGTACGGTAATGTGTACAATCTTTCGCTGTCATTAGCAAGATGTATTTTGATGAAAAATTGAACAGAGTGAACTGGTCACTAAGCTGCAAAGTCTCACCATTCACTACTCAGTTTAGCAAGAATTGGAGAAACGGCACTACGGAGGAAACTTACAGGACGCCCCTGGAGACGCCAGTGAAAAAAAAGTCTGTAGCCGAGTGTATGTGGAAAAAAGGGTGTGACCCGTTCATGTAAGGTCCAAGTAGACGTATTCGCAACTTGAAGAGGAAATGTGATATATTAGAAAAAAATAGGATTATTTAGAAATTGTGCTCACTGTCGTCATCAAAAGCAGCTTTGTCCGACATTAGCCTCAGGGTTTGTCCTATCCACGAATGCCACTAATTTGCTAAAAGGCACGTTTTTGGCCCACTTCCATCCCGTCCGGCTTTTGAGCTCGCGGTCCATAATCTCCTTGGGCCAGATAGTTGAACTGGAATCCAAGTCTTGGTCGATGTGTAAAGCGTTTACGACTCAAGTTTTAGTGGATTGAGCAAGTTTTACTGCCACTCATCGAACAACTGATCGCTTTCGAGCTCTTTGAGCATTCGCAGAAGGACATGGCCGCTTCGCTGCGAAGTAATATGAGTGTCTGAGCGGCGTTGCGCTCGGCATGATCCACGTCAATATAGTCGCGATGGAAGCCGAATAACGTATGCAAGCCCCAAAGGCAACCCATTGTTTCAATCTTCCAGACGTGGCTTTCGCCGTCGGGGCCATCCAAGTCTAATGTCCAGCTGATGCGTTCGCGTCTCATTTTGCAAAGGCTGTCTTCCAGATGGCTGTAGGTGTAGTAGTGCCTGTTTTTCGTGTCCTCCATTAGCAACCTGAGGGCTCTCTCTTCTCGAAAGACATTCATCAGCATAAGCTTCCAGGGGATGAGTCGGATAGATAGGTTCTTCCCGGATTCATCATCACACTCCACCAATTCGATGCCGACGCCATCTCCACTACCAACTTGGAGAGCCGTAGGCCCTCCTTTGACGCACCAACGTAGTTGTCCATGTACTGCAGGCCTCTCCTCAAGATCTAGACACTGCCTCGTGTGCTTCCACCATGCGTCTTCCGGCCTAAACTCGCCACCCCTATCCGTACGAAAGCTTCAAACTAAAGAGTCATCTATGCGGAAATGTGCCCCCTTTGGGCTCCCATGCTGCCTTGCCTCCGGGCTGGCCGTCCATACGATCAAATGTCGCTCTGAGCAAGGCAAATTCCCCATAGTCCTTTGCATTCAGATGCTCGAAGGGCTAATCTTCTTTCGGACCGAGGTAGCCAATCAACTCCACACGCTGGGTTGTGTGATACAAGACACGTGTATCAATATCCCTCTTGATGACGCTGAATAGTAAACGAAGATCCAGAATATCAACAGGGTCAGCGTGTTGGAGTACGGTGAGAGTTAGTTCGGGTGGGATACGGAGCGTAGAGACGGCGGCGGGAGCTACATGGCATGCTGTAATTGGATCAACGATCGTTTCGCGATCATGGTTCTTTGCGGGTGCCTGTGTATTCGTGGAACACGTGACCATGTCTTCATCTTCTTCATCGTCATTCAAAACGACTCGTCGCATTCTCTTACGAGGAATCTTGCAGAGAGAGAGAGAAAGTTGGTGGGAGGTTGTATATCGTCTTGCTCACTATCAGAGTCCGCTGTGGTTACGTGCCGCTTGCGTAGATTGATCATGGTCGTTTTCTCTGCTGGATTGGGGAGAACGAAGAAGGAAGGATGTGTACACCGTTGTTGCTAAGAACAAAAGAAGTTACGGGACAGAGGTATGTGCGATGATGATCGCCAATTAGCTCAATCAGCCACTCCACAATTTGGCCGGGTGTGCAGTCGTCTTTTATAGCACGACAACATCCAAGATCAATGACACTTTACTTCCACTGCTGGCTTGGCACAACCACATGCAATCACGTATTAACATCGTTTTTACGACTTTTTGTGTTTGCCGGGTAGCGGCTTTGTTACCCGTTTGGATTTTTTCTTTTCAGATTTGTGATACCCCTATAGCATCAGAAAACAACACTTCGCTTCACCAGGTCCCCGCAGTATGGTCCATGACATCACCGCTCTATACCCAGACATCCAGTTGTCACTGGAGGTGGGAGAAAAGATGAGCCGCTTCCAAGAAGTGAAGCTTCCCTTATCGTTTGGATTCTGGTAATCATGTTGTTCTAGCAATTTTTTGAGTTTTAGCCAGCGTTTCTGGTAGGTTTATTAGAAATACTTGACATGGCATGACTAACCCAACAGAGAGAGAAAGACGTTGGCGACGAGAAATCTCCTTTGTTATCAGCAATGGCTGTATTTGCATATCTTAGCAACAAAGTACGGAGATTACATTTAAATCTGTGCTGAAAGAGCAAGCAGTCACAGGGCTGTGAGTGCGCTGCTTAAAAATCCAACTCACAGAGAATCTCCTAAGTCTTCAAATCCTCCAAAAGCCTCTTCAAGACGGTGTCGGTAAAAGCCCAAACAGTTGAGCTGTATGGCACAGCCCAGGCGTACCCAGTATACCAAATGTGCCTGTAGCCTTGCAAGGCGTACAGCTCTTGTACGAACCCCGCTCGTAGTTGCTCTGCTGATTGCTTCCAATGGGGCCGAGTATGGTCTGAGGCAGCCTTGAATACAGTCGCGCATTTGCCTGCGATAGTCCCTACGTCTTGAAGTTTCTTGATACTTTTCCTTGTCAAGTCTTTGATCTCGTCCACAGTGAGTGTGTAGTTGGCGCCGAAAACTACCCTAAATAGTCCTAGGCCAGATGGACCGGTGGAGTCCAAACGCAGACTGTACGGCCAGTCTTTCAACGAAAGCTGATTCGATGGTACGATTGCTGAAGGTAGATATGTGATGGAGTAGTTTTCGGGCAAGCAAGGCGCCTTTACGATGCCGACCAACTCGCCGCCTTCGGCCCATGCTGAGAAAACAGCCGTCTCTTTACTGTCAAGGTGGAAGGGAGCGAGGTTCTTCAGACTTGGGCCTGCAGTGTACAGCACACGGCGTGCTTTGATAACATATTCGACATCTCCTTGTGTCACAGACAGCTCTACCCCGTTTGATGTTCTTTTTACATTTCTCACAGTACTTGACAACAAGACATCGGATCCGAGAAGTGCGAGCGCGCGTTGGTACAGAATCCCGTTATTATCAACCGGTTGAAAGAGTGTACCATCTAGTACGTCTATATTCTAGTGTTAGTGTTACCCAATAAACTAAGCTTCAGCCTGATGTGAGCAAGCGTGTGCTTAGACCAGACCATACAACTTACCTTTTGTAAGCGACCATCCAAAAGCTCGGAAAATATCTAACGTTAAGAGATGACGAATGCCACCATACCCGACTCCAGATATTGTGACAATCCTTGGGATAGCCGCTTCGATTTGATATTTCTTCGCAAAATCCTCAAACGGTATAAGAAAATCTGCAGGAAGGGCTGACGGCAGCGGAAAGTCCCAATAACCAGGCTCCAACAAATCTTTGTATTTGGATGTGATATTGAGCCATGTCTTGAAAGCCTCATTTGTTGCGTTGGCACTTGGTGCGATGTAACCTTTGAGTTCCTTGCCAGTTTCGACATCGACATTTAGTGCTGTCAGTCTCTTGGAGGAAAAGGGCTGTGTAGGGATCCCAAAACGCGCGAAGAATCCGAGAGCCGGACCATATGGTAAGTACGACTGCACTCCGTAGTTGATTGTGTAGTTAGTCCCGGGGACAGGATAAGTACTGGTATGGCCGCCCAGGTTCAGTTTGGGTTCGATAAGCACAATGCTCTTATTGAAGTCCTCTCGGAGCCGGACGGCTGCATACGTGCCAGACGCCCCTCCACCAATGATTGCAACATCTTTGACGAGTTCGATTGGCTTTGAAGTACGGTAGCTATCAGCAGATGCTGATACAGCGCAGGGTATTAGAAACAAAGACACGACGCTAGACAGTGAGATCATTGCGAAATTGAGATTAATCACACTGCGTGGGCCGCCCAGGCATTTCTATAGAGGCCTTAAATAGTGAGATGCGCTGATGGAACGCCTCGAGACGCAAGTGGGACGCAGTCTATATTGATATGAGTTAGCTGCAAGATGGATTCTTGTATCCATGTGACAAGAAACTACTCGAGGCATTGGAGGGATCCCCAGATAGTGCTGGTTTTCGACCCAAGCGATTAGTAAGTATGCATCTGAAGCCCTTTTGCAAAGAAAGGTTCCATTCAGGCTAAGATTTTCAATCACAGGCACGGAATGACGCTCCAATGAGGAAAGCGTATATCTGCATGTAGCGAGCCTGGATTCCGCTGCTGTCCAAGGATATCTCAGCCCCAGCCACATATGCACGTAGCGTCGCATTCGGCATATGGGTCTGTATTCAGCAATTTTGACGACAAATCAACCAAGCACATGTAAAGCTCAGTTCGCACCTGCAGTTGGCAAATGTGTTGAGCTGTAGGCGTAATTGAGTCGCTTGGAAGAAGGGCGTGTCTCGTAGCACTCAACGATGATGTGCCAACTACGATACGCACCTATCAGATTATCGGGGACCTTTATGGACAATGTAAAACATCTAGACGAGTGCGACAGAGTTCAGTGATGATGGAAATTATCGGTAGTGTTTCCACGCAGCCAGAGGGGTAAGGCGGGGGAGGCGGCCGGCAGAGGTACCCGCGGTCATCCATGCCGGGACTAACGGCATATACCTATACGAGCAATCTGCAGAGATGAGAAGCAACAGAAAAATCCTGTTATCGCATCGATATAATGGGAATTACAATACGTTTGGATGAGACGGTACTGTATCAGTGGCTCCTTCCGTTTGTAACCACATTCGGCATGCTAACGGCCGGAAGAGCTTGATCTCTCCCTGGATACACGACCTGAAGTAGTTACGTTTACTGCTTCTAGGCCTTTTGTACAGAGGATTACCAGATAATATCCAATTTAACATGTAGAACTTGTCGGAAATTTATTCTTCTTACTCGAGACCGCATTATTACAACAGAGGCGCTTTGTCGCATGACTACATAGACATGGACTAGGCCAAGTATTTATATCGCTTTCTTCTGAGGAGAACATGGTGTTCCAGACTTGATACGATAATGTTTATTTGTCTCATACACTTTGTACGCATCACAAGAAGGGAGATCATGTATGATACATACGACAAGTCACGACACTATACATAATCAGAAAGACATTGATAAAAAAGCTTGATATGTTTCGCCAGTAACAAGGAACATAGTATTATAGGATAGTATGGTCTGTTTACAAAGTATGCCACGGCGTTTTCGCGGTTGGGAGCCAGTAAGTATCGTGTGTAGTGTTGCATGAACAGGTTGTAGTGTCCATGCTGGGCCAGGTAGTTAGATATATGGAGACCAAGACGACGAAATCAAGTGTCTAATGTAACAAGTTTATTGAGCGAATCAAGTAGCATCGGTCACTGTCCATGTGTGCAAAGTGGAGAAAAAAAATCAGCATGCCAGGCGGGTTTTTACGTTTTCACCAATGATCGACAGACGATCATAATCAGAATTTAGTCACCAGTGGCGAAAGCAAAAGAGAAGCTTCATATGAATGATTCAAGGAGATTGTTTTCTACTATGTACAGCAACGAGATGTCCTCTACGAGGTGCACACTCTCGTCTATAGTGTCCGACTGATTCAGGTATGCATACGAGATGGTCCTCTCTGTCCTTCCCCACTCCAGCCGGTCAATGCAATGAGTGATAAAGTATTGACAGCGAAATTAAGCTCCGACCACTAGATCCACTCGACGACAAAAAAAAGGAAAAGTGCCTTGTCCATGGTGGAGACGCATGGCTTCATTAAGTGAGGGGGGACAAGGCCCGAAGAAAAGACAGAAATGCCGTGAATACTTTTCCGACCTTGCTCCTCTAAGAAGGGGTATCATACAAACGCAACACTCTCAAACAATGGGTGCACTCGCTCTAGAAGCGGAGTGTTGACTCCCGGGAGTGGAAGGTGAAACGCTTGTCAATAGTGACCTTGCTGGCCATGACAGCAGCAGCGCGAGCAGCCGGGCTACCTTGCAGGCCGCTGTGCTCGGGGACGACATAGTTCTTCACCAGGCGCCTGGCGACCGAGCCATTAACACCATTGCTGAGGAGAAGGTTTGCGCTACCACCCATGTTACCAGAAACGGCACCCTGACGGGCAGTTGCAAGGAGCTTGGCCTTGAGCGCCTTGGGGTTCTGGCCGAGACCGGCGACATCCTGGGTCATGAGGTAGGCCATGACACCGGTGGTGTGAGGGCAGGCCATTGAAGTGCCAGAGAGGAAGTTGATGACGGCATCGCCGGTGTTCCAGGCGCTGAGAATCTGTTCACCTGGTGCGTAGACGTCGACGCACTTGCCAATGTTGGAGAAGGACGAGACCTTGTTGTCAATGTTGACAGATCCAACAGTGACAACGTTGGAGTTTGCGCCACCAAGGTGAGCGGGGGTAGAGCCACATGCATCAGTACCGTCGTTGCCGGCTGCGACTGAAACATGGATACCGGCCTCGCTAGCTCCAGCAATAACTTCGTCAACAGAGGCAGCAGTGCCCTGCAGACCCCAAGACATGCTCATGATGGAGCCGACGAATCCAGGCTGGGTCTTGCGCTTGTTGTGGTTGGCAATGACCCAGTCCATGCCCTTGATGGTGTCGGAAGAGGCACCGGATCCGTCGTCTCCGAGGACCTTGACCTCGATGACGTTGGCGCCCTGAGCAACTCCAAACTTTGCGCCAGCAGCAGTGCCGGCGGTGTGAGTGCCGTGACCATCGCCGTCAGTGAATGAGCCGGTAGCGGTGAAACCCTGGGTGGCACGGCCAGTGAAGACGGCGTGGGTAGTTCGTACGCCAGTGTCGACAACGTAAATATCAACTCCAGCACCAAGAGATGCGTCGTCAAAGGTGTAAGTGAAGTCCTCGGTCTTGGGCGATCCAGTTGCACCAGTTGCGCTCGAAAGTCGCTGCAGACCCCAGGGAGCTCCTTGTTGCTGGGTTGCGAAAGACTTGACAATGGCCTTCTCCTCAACGACATTGACTTCGGTCAGGTCCTTGAAGATCTTGGCATGCTCATCGCACATCTTGACGATAAGAACATGGGGGTTGACGCCCGGGGAGGATTCGAAGACTTTGATGTCGTTTGTCTTCTTCAAGTCCAAGGCGTCGAGGTAATCATCAATCGGCCTAGGGATGGTCTCATTGCGCCAGAAGGTGACAATGTACTCCTTGAGTTCGGCTGAGTGATTGGCAGGGAGAGAGAACTTGCTGATGAAGCCGTCGTTGTTGGCAGCGGCAAGCACGGATGAGCAAAGACCCAAGGCGGCGGCGGCGATGGAGAAGGTAGACTTCATGTTAGTTGTGTGGGGGAACCGGTCCGGAAGAGTTTGCTGTAAGAGTAGCGAGAGCTAAATTGTGTCCGGGTTGGTGTGACTGAGAATGAATGTGGGGGGGGGGAGTGGCGCTACGTAAGTCAGTGACAGCTCTGCTGTGAACAAATGGGCGCGTGAAGCGGTGTAAAGGCAAGAATGGCGGTGCCTTATAGGGCAACAACGAGGGGTACAGTGAGCCTCCAGGGTATTGACATGGAGCCAAGTGAGACATTGACGTGAACAAGCCACACAATGCCAGTGTGGGGGAGGGAGAATGCAGTGACAGACGGGGGTATAGCAGGCGCACGCATTGTGTGGCAGCCTTGTTCTGGGTACTTACATCCAGGCGCAAGCAATGAAGAAGCGGGAGGGTCGAGTAAAAGGCGAGACAGGTCTGAGGAAGTAAACGTGTCGGCCAAGGCGTGCACAGCACTGGAGGAAAAGAGGGTGAGGGTGAAGTGAAGGTGGTTGAAAAGAAAGTGGAGGGGGTGTGTGGAAAGTGAGTGTGTTTAAGAGAGCGACTGAGCACTCTAAAAGAAGCAGAAGTGAGGGTGAGGTGGTGGAAGGAAAGAAGGACCAAGCCGTTGGATGAAGCGAAGGTGTGTGTGTGTGGCGGAGGTGCAGTCCTCATGTACTCGCGGCGCAGCGGCCAGACCATAACGACCAAGCTCAAGGGAAGCAGCGTGTGCATGTGAAACGGCTTGGCGGTGGGTTGCTTCCCGCACGTCTGCCATACCCAATTCACTCGCGAGCCCCGATGGCCAAGTCGAACTGGCGGCGTCAGGCTACGAAGCGACGGACCAGGGTCGGCAAGCGAGCGCGGCCTGGCCACCTCGATGCGCCATTGGGGCGCCTCGGGAGATTGTTGGTGCGCAAGCGACCTAGCGCTGGCTGGATTGGGTAACACTACTTGTATTCTTTTTTCTGTTCCAACCCTGGTGGTTTGTGAAGCCGCTGTGCGTTTATCCGCAGCCACACACGCCTTGTTGTTATTGTGGTTGTTGTTGTTGCCGCCACAAACAAACAGGGAAGGCGTAGACGAGGCGTCGAGGAAGGTGCGCTTGGTACAAGAGAGCAGGAGCAACGGCCCCAGCAGGCAAGAGCAGTCTCGTCCCAGGCAGGAGCACTCAAAGAACATTGGCGCCAGAGAGAGAAGGAGCAGCCTTGGCCAGCCGCGCGCTCATTGGCCGGCTGCATCTGAAACACCATGAGCCTGCGTCACAGCCCAGAATAGACAAGCCTCAGCCAATCCTACGCCCCACCCGCGGCATAAACCTCGACCCGGTGCAGAAATTCTACACGACCACCAATCCATCAAGGGGGACACCCTTCTACCCGTCAAATCATGCACAACCACCAACCATCGCCCTGTGCCGTGGCACCGTCCCAGCCCCGGCAGCTTACGGCCTCTACGCCAACGGCCTCACGTGAGGCGTTCGTCTTTGCCATGGTCTTTGTTCGACAATACGGCTCCTCCCTCCGCAATGTGTCAAGACACGACATGCGTAAACTAAACAAAACCCGCCCCACGCACCGTTTCAATGTTTATTAAGGGGATGCCCGCCATCCCTTCTTCTCTCCATCTTCCCGGCAATTCCAATATACAGTCACTCCGATGTACTGCGCCGATTTTGGCTGCTTCGACCCTATGCAGTCATGGTACCGTCGCTTGTACTCCAACACGTGCACCGCTACTGCACAACCAGTCTTCACTTGCCCGTTGTTTCGACTCGTGCCACTCGTGACCTGTTTTGGTACGCATTGACAAACAATCTCACAGTTGTCGTGCCACCAACCAGCCGTGACGACAAGCCCGAGGCATAAAACAACTATTACCATCGAAACATCCCCTGTACAACAGACGGCCAATGCCGGCTACACCAGACCCGGCACACGGAAGAAACTTGTGACCGAAGGCCTGCCGCTGGCAACATGTACTGTACAGACCCAGCGCCCCGGCGCCTAGGGCTGCCTGGAAAGGACCCTCAATCAATCTGCACCGCATCGTGGCTGGGCGTCAAATGACAACCTCACAAACTGAGCTAGCCGGCGGTGCATGAAACCAGACTAGTCACCTTGCCCTCCATCAAAGACGGCCAAAAGTTTGCACCGCCACTAGACACAGTTCGGCATCTTACTAATGCGCCCCCACACGAACGGCGTGCACCATGTGCACAGCGGCAAACAACGATTGTATGGGCGAGCACGTAGTAGTGCACAGTTGGTGCGCATCTTAACTTGATCAAGTACCGGTAAAAGGCCTCCTAGCAGGCAAACTTGCCACAATCCTTAGCAGCTACTACTTTCACCAAAGACTCAAGTATAGCAACCCGGCATCGCCACAACGACTACCCGCCAACTCATACAAGGGATCGACGAGCGCCCAACTCAAATCCTTCCACGTCAACTCAAATCCCCACAACCATGACCATGTTGCCCACACGGCCTCTGCACCCGTTCCTTATGCCGACCAGGGGGGGGTTAACGGATAGACTTTTCCACCCGCCAACTGCCGGCTCATGCGTTGCACGCCGAATTTGAAAAAAAAAAAGGTTCGCCAACGACACTATATATATATACATACTTGTACGAGTAATCGCACCACCTAGAATTTGCATTCCAGTACCCTTTTTTGTAGGAACGATATTTGTTCTTTTGTGCACCCCCCCCCCCCCCCGTCTTGGACAAGCTAGGCCACTGTAATTCTTCATGCAAAAACCAAGTAAAACGTTACACGCATTCAAGGGCGAAAAAAAAAGGCCAACGTTCCAACTAAACCGACTTGTCTTCCTTTCCAATGATGATGCAAACAATATTAGATTACTAAAGAGGCCTTGGGGCTTCTGGGCACTCTCCGGGGTAGCTCGTCATTCTTTTTGCATGCGCCGTTCATGTAGTTTGCATGGCAAGTTGTTTGGAACCTTGCAACACACTGGTATTCCAATGCATATTTTTCTCACCACCGTTTTACAATTAACATGGACGTTGTTGTGGTCAGGGATGGGCCAGCCGTCGTATAGCTAGATCATCTGACTCCTCTACTACTACTACTACTACTACTCATACGTAGTTAAAAAAAAACAGCTAATATGCGAGTACGAGGTGTAAAACCTTTTCATTCATCATATTTTCCAAAAAAAAATTACAATACGAAAGGAACCAAAAATAAATAAAAAGCACAGTAACATGGTTATAGGTATTTTCCTGATTTTTTTTCCCTGGGACGAGTTTCTTTTTGCAGGTTGGTTGGTTGGTTAGTAAGTAAGTAGGTAAGCCGCGACGCACCATTGAGTGGTGTAAATAACAGTCTACATGTTGTTACAGCAGCTATATATATATAGCAGCATGATACGTGTATTCTTGGAGAGAAAGCAAGAAGCAAAATAAAAAGAAACACGATAGACAGACAGACAGATGGAGATGAAGCGAAATCTTGTTACAGTTGGTATAGTCAAGACATACATATACATACACATACACTTGTAACATAAATCCCCATGATTTGCCATGATATCTCTATACATGAATCGTCTCTCTCTCTCTTTCTTTCTCTTTCTCTACACACCCACTCTAAACTCATCTCCTCATTCCCATACCATACAATGCTCATTCTCTCTCTCTCTCTCTCTCTCTCTCAACTCCGTTCTAGAGCGGGGAGAGGGAAATCGTGAAAGCCAAAGCACACACACGCACAAAAAGAAGGAGAAAAAGAGAAAAAAGAAGAAGAAGAATAAAAAACACATCTCTCTCTCTTTCTTTCTTTCTTTCTTCTCACGAAATCGTACAACAAATATACAACTCAACTCACACATCCTCATCACTCTCCTCATCGCCCAACAACTCGCCCTCGTCGGGATCCACAACACTATACTCACCCCTACCTCTCGCAAAACTGCTTCGTGAAGTATACGTCCTCCCGTATCCGCCGCCACCAATACCGCCGCCGCCGCCACCCATACGCCCTGCTGCCCACCGCCACACACTTCCCACCAGCAGCGGAAGTGCCGCAGCAACAGCCACGAGTCCCGAAACCGCGGCAATCGGCCACTTGACCCACGGTGCATCAGAATCAAACGCCGACCCACCACCCGGCTCACCCAGTCTAATCCTGCCAAACTTGCCATCCCAATTCTTCCAAACGTAGTAACCCACGCCGCCCGCCGCCGCAAATGGCAACACAATCGCCAAGAAGAGCGTAAACCCGCCAACCCCGTGTTTTTTCTGAAAGTCCTCTTCAAAGCCAGGGCATGGATGGGCCTCGCCCGTTTTGTCGTATTCCGTGCCGCCCTCGCACGTCGAGAGGGGGATTTTGCGGAAGTGCACGTTGGAATAGTATTCCTTTACGTTTTTGTTGGCACACACTTTGGAGGGGTCGGGGAGCGAGAGGCCAGGGACAAGGACGCAGTTGCCGCTTGAGTCGCGTTCGTAGTTGTATGCGCTGTAGAGTAAACATTAGTAAATGACGTCGTGTGTATATTCACAGTCACGGCTTACCATTCAAAGTCCCGACGGGTGCAGGAGCAGTTGCGGGCAATGTCGTGCATTTGATCGATGCGCTGGCCGTTGCGGCACTTTACATCGCGCTTCTTGCGGTGGTACTGCGCTACATGGCCAAAGAGACATTCGGGTTCGTCTTGCTGGAGAGGATGTTGTGGGCTCCAGAGGTCGTAATCGCCCTTGGTAGGATCATTTTCGTCGAGCTTGCATTCCTTCTGGAACTCCGGAAGGCCTGAGAAGTCAAGGTTGACAGCAACGAGTTCCTTGCTGTCTTTGCCCCAAAGCAAAAAGTTGAGCGAGGTATCGCTGGGCACCGTGGTGATTGCGTCAACGCGCATCTTGTGGTCGGCGAACTGGTACAGGTTCCACTTTGCGCCGCTGTCGATGGAGTAGTAGACATGGTCGGTGTCTTCGCCGCGGCGTACAATGACAATGACGGAGCCTTGGTCGCCGAATTCCCACGCGTAGGTACCCTTCTTGATCTCCTTCCAGGTAATGCCTGCATCGGTAGTCATGAAGGTATTGGCTTCGCCGAAAGTGCTGAGCTCTGGTCCTACGTTACCGACAGCAAGCATCAGGCCGACCGCGGTAGGAGACGAGTACATCTCGCGAGGATCAGCGCGCTCTGTATATCCGTGAATGTGCAGACCGCATGTTTCCCTGTTCGCTACGTCGCAGCTGTATGGCTTGTCGTCAGAATCCTTCTCCGGCGCTTGAAGAGGCTCCCAATCCGCGCCGTCGTTGTGAGTGATGCGACTCTGCTTCTTCTTCTTTGAGCCCTTGTTGACTTCGTCGACGTTGACAACAACATTGGCAACCGCAACACCTTCAAGTCCCTGCATTTTCTCAAAATCGACATAGCCTTCGAAGTTTCTGTTGACAGCAGCCAGGCTCATGACATAAGAGGTACCATTGCTGTTGCTCTTGATGATGGAGCCATACTCCTGGTCTCGCTGTGGGTTGACCGTAACGTGTAAAAAGACTGCGTGTGTAGAGCTGTCCAACACTGTGTAGGCCGTCTGGTGAACATCGAAGAATTTGGGAGGGAACTTTGCCTCTGCGAAAGTGTGGGCATCAAGACTAGCGTCGAGGTGAAGGGTTCCGTCATCGGCTTTGGTCGCGACAATGATGAATTCCGACATTGTCGCAAACTCAACCACCGACTTGAACTTGACGTCCTTCTTCTTGAACCAATCGTCGCTGGATATGAGTTCGAGTGGCGCATTCTTTTCTTCGTTGGTGTGTTGCTCGCAGAACACCTGTTCTTCCTTGACACTTCGGCCGGCCTCGCGCCAGACGAACGCGCACTTCTTTACATAAGGGACAAGCGACTCCCAGCTTCGATCTTCGCCGTTCTTCTGTGAGACGTAGGCTACTGTGTGGCAATCCTTATCGCCAGGCTTCTCGCAGTTCTTGCCACCCAGCCAAATGATCCAGCCCTTCTGTTTCGGGTGGAATTGCATGATGGGTAGCATGTCCATGTTTGGCATGACTGGTGCCTCAAACGAGTGGATGCTATCGTGAAGTCCGCGGTCCTCGGAGTAGTAGACCTTTTTGCCCGCAGTCAAGAAGTACACGTTGTTGGTCTCGTACTGATGAGGGTATATTCTGACAATCTCATCGTCAACAGCCTTTTTCCACTTCTTTCCGTGGTCATGGGTGATGTAGGCCGTACGCTCGTCTGTAAGCATGACAACGGTTTCGTCCTTGTTCCGGTCATTGCCAGTCTCATCGCCCTGAGTGTTGCGCTCCAGATAGTACTGCTCCATGAAGTTGCTACCCTTGAACTTTGTGATCTCACTAGTAATCTTGTCGCTCTTGGGCGGTGGCCGCTCCGCGTCTTTGCATTCGTGGTCGACCTGCTTATCTCTTTCGGTTTCGCCCTTGCACTGGTTACCTGGAATCTTTCTCCAACCGGAACTGCCCTTGTAAGACTTCGCGTCGCCCTTGCATGCTCCTTCGGGAAGAGTGAACGACTCGCTGGGTTCGCACTTCTTGTCCTTGCCTTCTCCTTTGGGGGAAAAGTCAAAGTCACACTCGTAGTCCCTGAACTTGTCGCAATCGCAGGGCTGGAATTTCGGGACCGGGTCTTTGAACAACTCCCCAACGGAGCATTCGGCGTCCCACTTGCGCCTGCGAAAGAGCTGCTTATGGCCCATGACGCAACTTGGGTCACCGTCGGCGTCCTTGCGCACAGACCATTCATCATCGAAATCACTGTCCCCGCACTTCTTCAGCATGTCAGTGAAGTCGAGGTGAATGATGACGTGCTCCCTGCCGCCGCCATCCTTCTTTCTTGATGCATAGAGCATGAACTTCAAGCTAGTCGAGTCGGGTAGAGTTGTAAGTTCGCGTGCGCGGATCTTGTAGTCGAGTTTGATCTTTTGCCAAGTATCCTTTCGTCCATGCTTGAAAGAGTACCTGATTTCGTCCGTGTCGCCTTCGTCGAACACGGCGACCAAGACGGACCCTTGGTCACCAAATTCGTACTTGTGGGCTTCGGTAAGTGCCAGCTCCCAAGTAAGACCAGCATCGTCGGAGACATAGAGGTCGCCGTCCGTGTACTTGCCTAGGTACTCGCCAGTATTTCCGACGCCCATGACGATGCCTGGCGCGGGGCTGGAGAAGACGCGTCCGCTGTTGTGCAGGTTGGTGACCGAGTGCAGGTGCAGCTCTCCATCCTTGCCCTTGACGGTAAGTTTCTCAAACGACCTTCCGTCATCGAAGCTGATGCGCGACTTGAGCTTTTTGGGCTGGCCAGACTTCTCAGCCTCCTTGTAGTTATCAACAGTGTTGACCAAAACCACGCCCTGGATGTTTGCAATCTTCTCAAAGTCTACATAGCCGGCCTCGTTGCGGTTGGTGTGTTCGACATTCTTGGTGAAGTAGGTTCCGTTGGAGTTGCTGGTGTAGAGATTGCCCATGGTCACATACTTGGACGTCATGACATCAACCTGGATACTGTAGTTTGTGGATTCGAGAATGGTGTAGGCGTCTTCTTCAATCTTGTGGTCGCCGAAGCGAGCGTGGTGCCACGAGTCGGTGTCTTGGGTCACGTAGAGGGCGAGTTCGCTCGAGTGTTCGGCTTTGGCGGCAGCGACAATGTAGCCCTTGACGGCGGCCATGTTGGCCATGCCCTGCACGGTACGTCCTGTCGACATGACGGGCTCCTCGGCATCCTTGAAGAAGCTGGACCTGTTAGCTGATGCCTCGATTCATCAACTGTCGCCACTCACTTGTCCGATACGAGCAGTCTAAAGTCCTTTGACCTGTCCGAGTATTTTCCCCTTGTGATGCACAGGATCCGGTCCTCGTGCTTGTCTATGCCATACAAGAAGCGCTCGGAAGCCTTGGCCCATTGGCACAGGCGGCGGTCCTCGACAAGGACTTTGGGGTCCGTCTTGAAGCCATCGGTCGTGTAGTATGTCTGGATTTGATTGAATTAGCAACTGTACATGCATGATCCCGATGCAAATGGAGACCTACCCTCCCGAGACATGGTGCAGTGAAGCAATTCTCAATCTCGTTGATCAAGATCTTCTTGTTGTCCTGCGCGTGCCAGCCAACAGGGCCCTGTGGCGAAGGCGGCAGCTCCGTCTCAAACTTGTCCCAGTTCTCGCCCTGGTCAAACGTAATCCAATGCTTCTTCTCTCCCAAGATCAGCGCGACCTTGTTGTCGTAGGGGCTCTTTAATATGCCCAGGCCGCGTACGTCTTTTATTTCTTTCCAGCCCTTGCCGGCATCGTGGGACCGGAATATCTTCCCATTGTCGAGTTCTTGTACCAAGGCGACGCCGGAATCGTCAAAGTACATGAGATTCACTAGTTCATTCTTGAAGGGTGTGGTTTCGACGACGGGATCTTTTGCGGCGGCCGAGGATGCTAGTGCCAGCAGGGCGGGCAGCAGGAGGCCCTTATAGTATTTCATCATGCATAGATGCGAAGAGCAGCGTGTATGTGGGGGGTGTTGTGGTAAAAGTGCGAGGGAGGCGCAAGATCAAATGAACAACTGGCTCCTGGCGAGATTCACAGCCTCGAATGTGAGCAGCAGCAGCAGCCGTCCCAATGACGCTTGGCGATCTGAAACACTTGATGCGCCGTAGTGGCCGAGGCTCCAACGGCACCCTAAGTCGCACAGTCGGCAGGTAGAAATGGCTGGCGCGGGATTTACGGAAAAAGTAGCAAAATCCTAGGTTGCGAAGCTAAAAGGCTGAAAGGTGCAATAGTGCGCGTCTGCAGACCGGACAGATACAGCTCTGCTCTGTTCTGCTCAGCTCAGCCCAGCCCGCCTCAGCTCGCCTCAGAACAGGTGTCGCGGGCGCTGTGACGAATAAGCGGACATGCGCGGCTGCTGTCCGCACCCACCATCCTTGTCGCCACCCCCCCCCCCACTCCCACTACCCCTGCCAAACCTAACCAACCTTCTTTGTCCGAAATGTACAACAGCTTGCCGTCTTCTAGGAATGTACCAAAAGTTGCGGGACCACATATGATTGTATGTTGTTTTGGATTCGGTTGATGGCGACGTTCCTATGCTCGAAGAATGCCATAGCTACATGTCTCCATTATGAATCAGAAACGAACTCATGGTGCTCAGCTACAAGTGTTGAAAAGGGCGATCCACCTGGATGAAAATCGAGCGACGACGTGATTTGAAGAAAAGGCTGAGAAGCGTCCACGGAATCACGGTTGCTCAATAGGGGCCAAGTCAATGAATACACTATGCTTTAGGGTTACGAGACATTGAGTGAACAGCATATACCAGCCAGCCAACTCCACATGCCAACAACATCTGTGGGAAGGAACAACCGACACTACATGTTAGCCCCGATAAGCAAGCACGGTACTACGTATTAACATTGAAATTTCATTTCTCCACTGCTTAGCTACTCAATACCCTCAAAACATGCATTTGCTGAATCCCAACCCAATCAGCCAATGTACATAGAATACAAAACGACCATTTTCTGCAAATCCCTTTTGTCTTGCCTTCTGTCCCTGATCTAGTAGGTGCGCTTGAACGGTGGTACAGCCTTGCACTCGGCCTCATCCAGAGTATGGCCAACAACGCTCCTGTAGCCCAACTCAGTCTTGCCGTGTGGCTGCTTCTGCCACGACAAGGTGTGCTTCATCCACTTCTCATCGTCACGGTCGGGGAAGTCCTCACGGGCGTGAGCACCTCTTGACTCCTTACGGTTCGCGGCAGATTCGGCCGTCTGGACAGCGCAGGTGAGCAAGTTTCTCAGCTCAAGCGTCTCGACAAGGTCAGAGTTCCAGATCATGCTGCGGTCCTTGATACCAACGTTGGCAAAGTCGGCATCGACATCGTGAATCTTCTTGACACCCTCATCAAGCGATTCCTGTGTTCGGAAGACGGCGACATCAGTCTGCATGACCTTCTGCATCTGGAGGCGAATCTCGGCGGTCGACTTGGCACCGTCCGAGTTCCGAATCGTGTCGAGGACGGCAATTGAGTCGGCACCAGCATCGGCTTGGACGGGATCGGCGGTCTGGCCAGGGCTGAAGTTGTCACGGATAGTGTGGGAGACAGCACGACCAAAGACGACGAGATCCAGGAGAGAGTTGGCACCAAGACGGTTGGCACCATGCACGGAAACGGAAGCAGCTTCACCACAGGCGAACAGACCTGGGACGACTTGGTCGTTACCCTGTGCGTCCTGCGTGATGACCTCGCCTGTGTACTTGGTTGGAATACCACCCATGTTGTAGTGGACAGTGGGCAGGACGGGAATGGGCTGCTTGGTGACGTCGACACCAGCGAAGATAGCAGCAGTCTCGGAGATACCAGGCAGACGCTCGTGGAGGACCTCGGCGGGCAAATGGCTTAGCTGCAGGTAGATGTGGTCCTTGTCAGGACCGACACCGCGACCTTCGCGGATTTCCAGGGTCATTGATCGTGAGACGACATCACGAGAGGCAAGGTCCTTGGCGGTCGGCGCATAACGCTCCATGAACCGCTCACCCTCGGAGTTGAGGAGGTAGCCTCCCTCTCCACGGGATCCCTCAGTGATCAAGCAGCCAGCACCGTAGATACCAGTGGGGTGGAACTGGACGAACTCCAAATCCTGATTGGGGAGGCCGGCACGCGCAACCATAGCCATACCATCACCAGTGCAGGTATGGGCAGATGTGCAGCTGAAGTAGGCACGTCCGTACCCTCCCGTGGCTAGAACAGTGTTCTTCGCAATGAATCGGTGAATGGTTCCGTCTTCCTGGTTGTAGGCGACGACACCCTTGCAGACACCGTCTTCCATGATCAGATCAGTAGCGAAGAACTCGATAAAGTACTTGGTGTTGTGTCGTAGAGACTGTCCGTAGAGTGTGTGGAGGAGAGCGTGGCCAGTTCTGTCAGCGGCAGCACAGCATCGGTATGCCTGCCCACCCTTTCCATACTTCTGCGACTGTCCACCGAAAGCGCGTTGGTAACTGCGAGATTGTCAGTATGCCGTGGGGGAGGGTATGAGGGATGTGTGTATGCCGAGGACGTACATCTTGCCATCGTCTGTTCTTGAGAATGGGCAACCGTAGTTCTCAAGCTCAATGACAGACTGGGGCGCCTCTCTTGTCATGTAGTGGATAGCATCCTGGTCACCGAGCCAATCCGAGCCCTTGACAGTATCGTACATGTGCCACCTCCAGTCATCCTCGTGCATGCTAAACACCAGTCAGCCTTGTTCCGCAATGCTTTCTGCCATTGTACCTACTTTCCGAGCGCGGCATTGATACCGCCCTGTGCGGCTACTGTGTGTGATCGAGTGGGGAAGAGCTTCGATATGCAGGCCGTGTTGAATCCAGCTTCAGCGAGACCAAAGGCCGCTCGCAGACCAGCGCCTCCAGCACCGACGACAATGGCATCGTATTCGTGGTCAATGACGGGGTATTTGCTCGAAATAAAGCCTGAGACTTCCTTTGCCCGCAGGTTTTCGGTAGCGAATATGCGTCGCGCGGGACGGGTTGAAGAGAAGGCTCGGGCAGTGGGGCGGAAACTCTTCGCGAGCTGTTGCGGTACATGTTAGCAATTGAGCAGGTGAAAGACGTCGCCATGTGACACACTGCCAAAGCCATGTGTCATGTGCCGTATGGAATGCGGGTGTGGGATGCGGCGGATGCAGCTGCAGCGAATACATAGCCGTCGTCGACTGCGCGCGGGAAGAGAGAAACTCACCTGGCTTGCAAGCTGCGTACGACGCATCCTGAGACAACTCATATTGGCGGTGGCCGAAGAGTGGAGAGTAGACGGGAATGCGAGAGGTCCTGGTGGGTTCGATGTTGGAGGTCGTCGATGATGGCGTTGCGCCCTACTTCAATGTTACAAACTAAATCCCGCCGCCCTTGATTGGATCGGTAGGCCTCGGCTGCATCGTCTGCCATCCAGCTGCCATCCCGGCTTTTCTTCTTGAGCGCGACATCTGGACGCATCTTTGCCTCTACGTCTGGAGTCGTGATCAAATACATTGCGCTACCATTTCCCTATGTTATAGATTGCAATGCCAAACTCCACCCAAGTTCAACATGTGAGCTTGACTATTAGAGCGGATTCTGCACACCGGATAGCCTTTTGCTCGATAATCCAAACAGGAGACGTTTGTGAGATTCGTTCCAGCGTTACATCTGCCGAAGCACATGACTTCTTTCCTGATACCGCCGCCTGTATTCCTCCACGTATATCATCTAGTCCCTAGACTGTTATTCCTCAAGCGTCGCCGCTGGCGCTAGATCTAGAGCCTCATTCGTCGTCGTCATAGACGTTCCCACACGATCACATGGCTCGCCCGTCTGTTGTTCCCGGCCACACTCTCGGCCCGTTGTAGCCTTTGTGCTGTATGTATAGCCGTCCTGGTCACCGACCTCGGTAAATTTTAATCTAGGCTCAATGTGTATGTACTATATCGTTCTTCATGAGCCATGTTGGAGCAATGTCTTCCGGCATCACATTGTCACGTGATCCATGATCATGCCGTCTGAGCTCTCGCCTGTAGTGACATGACTCGCTACGCACAGCGGCCATAATTCCAGCGCCCACACCACGCTAGCTCCAGCTAGACCAACAGCCTTGATCCTAAGTAAATTACGATTTCACCGTGATTGGCACGTGTATTGAATTGGGGAATCGTTGAATTTTTGTTCAATCGCTCATGACTGGCATCCATGTTGTAGACCTATCCCGAGCGCCAAAGCCCATGTGAAGAAAGCATGCACTCCGTACCACCACCACCTCAACTCTAAGACGAAGACTGGAGGTCCTTCTTGAGGACACCCTCGTACTGCCTCTTCTCCGCCGGTGTCTGGTAAGCACCGTGACCGAACTTGGAAGAGGTGTCGATCCACTTGAGCTCAACCTTCTCCAGCGCCCTCCTGCTGGTGTGGATGAACATGGACTTGCGCAGGGTCATGACGCGCTTCTTGACACCAGGGCAGTTACCCTTGAGGAGGAGGAAGTCGTTCTTGACCTCACCATAGCGGACGAAGCCACCCATGCTGTTGTGCGTTAGTGTTGGTTCGTATGTGCAGGATAGCATGTGACTTACGGTGTAATGCGCTTCTTGGAAACATCGAAGTCAGTTGAGGCGTTACCCTCGTCATCGGCCTTACCAATACGGTAAATCTTGTGGTTGACCGAGGTACGGTGGTGGTAACCCATCTGACCAGCACGGGCAACAGTCCATTGTACGTGGGCCGGATGCCAGGCACCGATACAGGCGACCTTGCGGAGACCCTTGTGTGTCTTACGGGGAAGCTTCTTGGTGCCCCATCGGGAGGTAACACCGTTGTATCCGTGACCCTTTGTGACGGCGATAACGTCAATCATCTCGTTGGCCTCGAAGATGGAGCTGATCTCGATGGGCTTCTCGAACAGTCCGTGGCCGTGGGCAACCTTGTCAGCGATGCTGCCACCGTTGATCTGGATCTCCATAAGGTGGGCCTTCTTCTGCTTGAGCGGGGTCTTTGAGATCTGGGTGTGGGCGAGGACGCGGACGACGGTGCAGTACTTCTTCATGCGCTCGAGCTCGCGGGTGATTGACTGGCCGTTGCTCTCCGAGTGCTTCTTGGCGTACTTGGTGAAGGCCTTCTTCTTGCTCTTGTACCAGTTGCGGTAGAAGCGGCGCTTGACCTCGTCGCTCAGGTGCTCAGCCCAGACGGTGGTGAGCGAGCGGAGACCACGGGGAGTCTCAATGTAGCCGACAAGACCGACAGCGATCATCTGGAGGCGTGTTAGTCATGTGCCTAGCTTAATTGCTGTGGATAGGCGTATGCATACGGGAGGGGTCTCGATGACGGTGCAGGCCTCGACAATCTCCTTCTTGTGCAACTTGGCACCGGGTCGGTCGAGATCGCGGACAATCGTAGTCATACCGGCCTTGTAGCCCATGGCCGCTGTGAGGTGGACGGGCTTCTTGGGGTCATCCTTGGGGAAGCTGGCAATGGCAGTCAGCGTGCTGCCAAACATGCGGCGGTGGGTGGCAGCAGCGAAATTACCTCTTCACCTTACCCCGGTGACGGGCGGCGCGCTTTCGCGGCAAAAAGGCCAGAGACCCGTGGCGGGGGGCTTCGAACTTCCTGTGGGACATGGCGAGTTCGATGTGCTATGGTTAGTAGGTGTCGAAGTTGTCGAAGAAGTTCTGTCGCTGGGAGCCGACGAATATTGTTGTGGGCGGCGCGAGCGATCTGCGCTAGCCGGAAGCGGCAAGGCATGGTTTGCGGCGCCAAGACCTGCCACTGGAGTCGGACTCTCCCCCACTAAGCTGGTGAATCGAGGTATCAACGAACACGCTTTGTCTCTGTACCTGCGCTGCTGTTCCCTGCGTCGCCGCCCGCCCGCCCTCGTCGTTCCCGCTGCCGAGTCGATTCCTCCGGCGCTCAACCATACAGAGGCTCTTCCCACCGCCCGCCCCCGCCATCAATCACGCAACTACCAAGACACCGCTCCCACTACATCATCACCACCGCCATCCGCCCACCCCCCACCGCCCGCTGTGCACCTCGCCGCTGCTACGCCGCCGCTGGCCATTCTTGCAACTCCCTCGATAGCTTGCACATTGACACGTCACTCGCCGCTGCGTGCCAAACACAATAAAGCGCTAACTGCACTTGATACCTCTCCGCTGGTGTTCCGCAATCCTTGTCAACAATCATGGTAGAAGCAGAAGGCAACCCCACGACGTGGAAATTTACCCAGTACGTACCACCCCTTTCGCCAGACATACCGACTGCCACTGCGAGCTCGGCCTGCATTATGCTTGCGAGTGCGTCGAAGCGCCCCGGGAACGCCACTGACTGAGACAGGTGCTTCGGCGACAAGGGCGATGTTGAAGACATAACCGAAGGTACGTACCTTTTTCTTACCACATCCTCGCTCTGTTCAGTCTATTAATACTTGCATGCAATTGCTGACAGCGAGCGCAGCCGACATCATCTCCACCGTCGAGTTTGACCAGACGGGTAACTACCTCGCAACTGGCGACAAGGGCGGCCGTGTAGTACTATTCGAGAGGAACGAGACGGTACGCTGTCCCTCCGAAGCCCCTTTACTGGCGGCAATGCTAACCAGACGCAGAAAAAAACCTGCGAATACAAGTTCCACACCGAGTTCCAATCGCATGAACCAGAGTTCGACTATCTAAAGTCGCTCGAGATCGAAGAGAAGATCAACAAGATCAAGTGGTGCCGCCGGCAAAACGCCTCACACTACCTCCTCTCCACAAACGACAAGACAATCAAACTATGGAAAGTGTTTGAGAAGTCGCTCAAGGTGGTGGCTGAAAACAACCTGTCACACGAATTGACGCCAGGAGGTGGGGTTGCTGGTGGAGGCGGTCCCGTCAGGAACCCGAATGCTCAGTTCCGCAGCGCCACCGACCTGAAGCTTCCGCGCCTCACACACCACGACACTGTCGTCGCCGCGGTACCTCGAAAGACGTATGCAAACGCACACGCCTACCACATCAACAGCATATCTGTCAACAGCGATGGCGAGACATTCATCAGCAGCGACGATCTGCGCATCAACCTCTGGAACCTTAACATCCAGGACCAGAGCTTCAACATTGTCGACATCAAACCGGCTAACATGGAGGAGCTTACCGAGGTCATCACAGCTGCCGAGTTCCACCCCATTAGCTGCAATTGGTTCATGTATGCAAGCTCCAAGGGCACTATCAAGCTGGCCGATATGCGAGAGAGTGCGCTGTGCGACCAGCACGCGAAACGTGAGTTACCTCAGTCTCTCTCCTCCACAAGTCGATCCTAATATCCGTTTTTCAGAATTCGAACAAGAGGAAGACCCATCGTCGCGCTCCTTCTTTTCCGAGATCATTTCATCCATTTCCGACGTACGATTTTCACACGATGGACGATACATTCTGTCACGCGACTACCTGACAGTCAAGATTTGGGACGTAAACATGGAGAAGACTCCAGTGAAGACGATCCCTATCCATGAGCACCTACGACCCAGACTCTGTGATACGTATGAAAACGACAGCATTTTCGACAAGTTCGAGGTCGTTTTCTCTGGCGATGCTAAGAATGTCATGACTGGCAGCTACAACAACAATTTCATGATATATCCATCAGACAATGACAAGGATACTGAGGTTGTACTCCAGGCGGACAAGTCTGCATTCAAGGCCAAAAAGGTTGGAATTCCCACGCCCATGAACTCTTCGACAAGCCCGACAGGCAGCAACGCCAGCAAGAAGGGTGGTTCAAGAGCCGGTAGTCCCGCTGCAGGCGCTGTTGGGCAAGGGCAACGCATGAGGAAAGAAACCGATGCAGATCAGATTGACTTCAACAAGAAGATCCTACACATGAGCTGGCACCCATTCGAGGACAGCATTGCTATAGCAGCGACAAACAACGTAAGCGATTCCCGTGTCTTGACAACAAAAGCCAAGCTAACAGTCTGTAGCTTTTTGTTTTCTCCGCATTGTAGGGTAGCCATGATTCACGAATATCGCCATAGAAGACCTGCAAACAGTAGTCTACGCTTGTTAGGTTCTTGGCCATCCTTAACTTCCCATCTTCATTTCAGTGTTGGCAGCAGCCTGCCAGGTGGCGCTAGGATGATAGAACAAGAGCATTCATGGCGAAATGGGGCGAGAATGCAGATGAAGGATGTCGCAATGCGGATTACGAACAGATGGCCGCAGAGCAGTGTAGATTGCAACACCACGATAATGACTCTGAATGGTGCAGAGAAATAACAAAAGAAATCATAATCAATGACTTGGAGCGTGATGTTTTGTGATTTCTAGGGATAGTCGGTCTTACGGCCTTTTGCACAGGGCACTTCGGGAGAAACCCGATCCCTGGATTCTGGAAATATGCTTGTTTGGGTAAGACCACGATTTCACGTTAGCGCCCGTGAGGCTCTCATCACACCCTAGACTTCCACGTTGCGTCTCGGATTGTCTCAAGCGTCTCCATCGACTTTTGTAATCCGCCAGAGGATGCTCAATTTACGGGAAGCGATTTAAATTTATTGATCCAGTGTGAGTGCATCTTTTCCGGATAGTTGCGTCACTGGTGCTTGTTTGTGCAGAATGCGTAGTTTGATTTCGCACTTGCCAGCTTACCGTCGTCTGTCTCTACCACATCGGGTGTTTAACATTCATCAGCCCTGTCATTCCTACTCGCATCGGCGTGAGAACGACAAGTATTTCTACAATACGTTTTTATCAACACGTCCGTTTCGGCTACCATGGCCGCAATTGCGTCTGTTGTCAGCAGCTTCTCGCTCATTTTTGGAGGGTGTTGCGCCAATGTAAGAAGGCTGAACCACGTCTCTACAATACCCAGCTAACGTTGCAAAGGTTTACTGCCTGGAAGCAATAGTAAAGTAAGGCATAAGTGTTTATTGTGCTCAATGCACCTACTAATACAAGCCAGAAAAGAGCCTAACAGCGGTCTGCTCATCACACTCTTCCAGTTTGTGTTTACATGTCTCTCGACGTTACACTACCAGTTCGATCCAAATGGCCGTTACTTTGTAAGAAGCTCGCCAGTACCGTTCCGGAAGTGGTGCGTCAGCGCAGCGTTGTTCTTCACGGTCAACATGATGAACAATTGGGCTTTCGCCTTCGACATTTCGGTCCCGGTGCACATCATCCTTAGGAGCTTTGGTAGTGTGACGACCATGGCGGCTGGATGGCTTCGCGGCAAGAGGTACACGCCTCTACAGGTCTTCTCGGTGGCAATCCTGACGATCGGTGTCATGGTTTCAGCGTGGGCAGATGCTCAATCAAAGGTACGGCAAGTTTTGCAACCAGGTGTTTGCAGGCACTGACGATACAGGGCAAAACCATGGACACGTCGAGCTCGGCCGAATCCAACTCGTCGCTTCAGGCAGGTCTTTTGATCCTGCTAGTTGCACAGTTACTTTCGGCGTGGATGGGCGCCTACGTCGAGGACATCTACCGCGACCACGGCAAAGACTGGCAGGCAAACCTCTTCTACTCTCACCTACTGTCTATCCCATTCTTCGCCGGGTTTGCGCCGGTCCTCAGACAGCAATTCCAGCGCTTACAAGCCTCGCAATCGTTCCAGGTCCCTCCCAAGGTCGCTGCAACTCTCCCACCAATTGTCAACAGCCTTCTGGCCTCGACCTCGCAGCACGTAATCTTCCTGACAGCCAACGCGCTCACACAATTGCTCTGCATCACGGGTGTCAACATGCTAAGTGCTAACACGTCTGCTGTCACTGTTACAATAGTGTTAAACATTAGAAAGCTGGTGAGCTTCTTGCTGAGTATCTGGATCTTTGGGAATCAGATGACTGGGATGATGAAAGTGGGGGCTGCTATGGTGTTTGGTGCTGGTGCCCTGTACGGATGGGAGACATCGTATCGCATCCCGCAGCAAAAGAAGGCTGAAGCGGTAAAGACGAAGAAGGGGCAATGATGAGGCAATGTGGCAAGTGGGGCAATTCAGGCTTGTACGATAGCCAGATATCATCTGGCTCTGGCCACGAGGGGGAGAGTTAGTAGCGTATATAAATCGGATCAATATAGCGCATATACGCCAAGTTCTCTCACCTGCGGGCCCCTCTCGACATGGACTCGGCCAATGACGTCCGGTGCAGGGGTCAGGTTGGCAAGCGAAGATCCCATTGCGGATTGGTCGATTCAGACCGAGACCCTGAACTCGCGATTAGGTGTCGTGTCTCTAAGAGCTGGACCAACCAACCCCAACACTCCTTTCTAATTTCTTCATCCTGTTCCTTTTGTCGCTCATCGACTTCTACCCCCACCATGTCCTCCCCTCCTGGCACTGTCCGCCAGAGAACAGGCAAGGACAAGAAGCGCCCCGTCTCGCCCAACCCAGAGGCCTTGTCTGAGAAGGTGGCCGAAAAGGTGGCCAATGTAGTCGAGAAAGCGAAGCCGGTCATGGACAAGGTCAAGCCGTACAAGGCACCGCAGCAAGGTGGAGAGTGGGACTACAAGCTCGCCATTGCCGTCATGACGGTCCTTGCCTTCATCACGCGCTTCTGGGGCATCCGGCATCCTGACCAGGTTGTCTTCGACGAGGTGCACTTTGGAAAGGTGTGCATATACCAACGACATTGAATTTGTTGTTTTTGTTTTTGCGGTTTGACCAGATGGCTAATTGCATATCCAGTTTGCTTCCTACTACCTCCAACGAACCTACTTTTTCGATGTCCACCCTCCCTTTGGAAAGCTCCTTTTCGCCTTCGCTGGCTGGCTTGTCGGATACAAGGGCGACTTCTTGTTCGAGAACATTGGCGACTCGTACATCACGAACAAGGTTCCCTATGTCGCCTACCGCGCCATGCCCGCCTCGCTCGGCGCGCTCACGGTCCCGATTGTCTTCATGATCATGTGGGAGTCTGGATATTCGTTGCCTGCCTGCGTCACCGCGGCTGGTCTGATGCTCTTTGACAACGCCCACATTGGCCAGACGCGCCTCATTCTGCTCGACGCCTCGCTCATCTTCTTCATGGCCCTCTCCGTGCTGTCCTACATTCGCTTCTACAAAGAACGACATGTTCCCTTTGGCCGGAAATGGTGGAAATGGCTGCTTTTCACAGGCATCAACCTGAGCTGCGTCATCTCCATCAAGTATGTCGGTGTCTTCACTTTCTTCTCGATTGGTGTCCCGGTCATGTTCGACTTGTGGGATTTGATGGACGTCAACCGACGCCAGGGTGCCTTGACTCTTGCTGAATTCGGCAAACATTTTGCTGCCCGCGCCGTCGGTCTGATCATTGTACCCTTTTTCTTGTACCTTTTCTGGTTCCAGGTCCATTTTGCCATTCTCACCCGCTCGGGACCTGGGGACGACTTCATGACCCCCGAGTTCCAGGAGACGCTGAGCGACAACGTAATGAGCCTTCAATCCGTTGGTATCAACTACTACGATTCCATTACCATCCGCCACAAGGAGACCAAGGTCTACCTCCACAGCCACCCCGACCGTTACCCGCTCCGGTACGACGATGGCCGCGTCTCTTCGCAGGGACAGCAGGTTACTGGATACCCCCATAACGATACCAACAACCACTGGCAGGTCCTCCCTTCCAAGCCTTTGCCGAGCGAAGAGGGCCAACGCGTCAAGGTTGGCGATGTAATTCGTCTCCGCCATCTCATCACCGACACCGTTCTCTTGACACACGACGTTGCGTCTCCTTACTACCCCACCAACCAGGAGTTCACCACCGCAACCAAGGAGGAAGCTGCTGGCGCACGCTACAACGACACTCTGTTCGAGCTCAAGGTCGACAAGGGCAAGGGCGACTTCAAGACCATGTCAACTCACTTCAAGCTTGTTCATGTGCCCACAAAGGTCGCCATGTGGACTCACACCAAGCCTCTCCCAGAGTGGGCCTACAAACAGGCTGAGATCAACGGCAACAAGGCTCTTCAGGCTTCCAGCAACATCTGGTATGTTGATGACATACCCTCTCTACCCGCTGAGGATGTGCGCAACAAGAAGGAGCCCAAGCAAGTCAAGCATCTCAGTTTCCTGAGGAAGTGGGTCGAACTACAGCGCGCCATGTTCTACCACAACAATGCCTTGACAAGCTCGCATCCATATGCATCGCAGCCTATCTCCTGGCCCTTCCTCCTCCGTGGTGTCTCCTTCTGGACACATAACGATACGCGGGAACAGATATATTTCCTCGGCAACCCGATTGGCTGGTGGCTTGCATCCTCGCTGCTTGCTGTATTTGCTGGTATCATCGGCGCCGACCAATTGGCGCTCCGCCGTGGTATGGACGCTCTCGACGACCGTAAGTTTGCTCTTTCGTATAAGAAGCCTAGGCTCTTTGCTTTTTTCATGGCACTTGTATTTGAAGGGGAGGTTCTAACTTTCTTCACTGTAGGCACTCGCTCGCGTCTGTACAACTCAACTGGCTTCTTCTTCCTCACTTGGGCCGCTCACTACATCCCCTTTTACATCATGGGTCGCCAGCTCTTCCTGCACCACTACCTCCCTGCCCATCTTGCTTCCTGCCTCGTCACGGGCGCCTTGGTCGAGTTTGTCTTTTGCATTGAGCCGCAGGACCCGGAGACACCCGGCGCAGTCAAAGGCCATCGCCGCACCCGCTCTCGTCCTGTGCGCGAACGCGTCGCTACTTCAAGTCTGATGGGTAGTTGGATCGCGTGCGGTGTTATTCTCGCAGCCGTGCTTTGGTGCTTCCTCTTCTTCGCGCCGCTTACGTACGGTAGCCCTGGTCTTTCCATCTCGCAAGTTCAGATGAGGAAGTGGCTCGGGTATGATTTGCACTTTGCCAAATAGATGACTGGGGTGAAGTCAGGTTAGGTTAGGTTCGGTTCGGTTATTGGAGTTGGGACTGAGGGAAATTGTTGTGTGGTACCTCATCTATTTCTCATTGTGGGGTAATATTGTTTTCTGTCTCTCGCATCTAGGGAAGGAATACAAAAAAACTCGTGGAAGTGCATGTGTAATGGCAGACTCTATGAGATTACAAGAGTTTTCTTTCTTGTTTCAAAACCGGCAAAGAGTCTTCAAGAGGTTTGGTTTCTTTATCATTTGGTTAGGTTTTTACTCTTCTCATATGTATTAGGAATTCATTCAAGTGTGATAATATGTGTGTGCTAACGTGTGTGTATATTTGTGTATATGTGTACATGTCATGTCCCGTTGTGAAGAAATGGGCGTTTCATTCTTGATTTGAGATTATCTTTGGTAACTTATTCATTTCATATGATGACGATAATGACGGTAGCGATTCATCCCGGGTTGCTACATGTACTAATCCCATCTTACTATTGCGGCATCATGGCAGTGCCCTCTCTTTTTGTTTTTCAAAGAAAAAAGACAAGAGGACTCATTGGATCCACCCGGAAAGTCAGGTGAAATCAAGTCAAGTCCCGCGCTCCATGCATCTTCCAGATACAATCATCATTAGCACCAACCTGAACGGTCCTTGTGCCGAAACAACAGCTATCGCCCAATTCATCACCGTCACCATCGCCAAGAAGATTGATCCAATCGACGTCGTCGTCGTGGGGTCGTTTAACCTTGACTCTACGTTGCAGGAGCCAGGAATCATAATTTGCACCATCGGGATTTTGCATCTTTTCCGTTTTTGCAACTCCATCTGCGTCGTCTTCTTCCTTGCCCTTTGGTATATGAAACAACCCACTCTCACCCTTCCTCTCTCTCCCATCTTCTTCAAATCGATCAAAACTCAAACTCGCCTCGAAAACGCTCAACATCCATGCCAGGACCCACCATATCACTAAGGTCGCGCCTACCCATTTGGCCAAACACCCTACGTAGCGTATCGTACAAATTAGTCGATTGGTTCTGATGAATCATGTTATCGAGCTGAGATTCCGACACGCCCTCACCGACAACCTCTCTCGCTTTCTCCTTGCCCTCGCGTTCCACGACCTTGTGCATGGCGAGCGCGCCGAGAAGATGTTGTGCTGCTTCTGTATAGCATCCAATGTTGATGCATGAGACGCCGAGGTTGTATCTAGCGCGGACAAAGTTGGGGCGGAGTGCAAGGGCGCGCGAATAGGCATCTATGGCTTCTTCACTGCGGCCAGAGTTTGCGAGCGTGGCCCCGAGACGGTTCCAGAGGAGGTGGACTTGGGATGACGAGTTTGAGACGCCGGATTCAGTTGACGCGAGGGCGGCACCGAAGCAGTCAACGGCTTTATCGTATTCTTCTACACCATAGAAAAGGACGCCGAGGCCGACTTGGACGTCCGGGTCCATTTGCTCGCCTGAGGGAGACAGCTGCGCGGCTTGAATGAAGAGGTTGGTTACCTTTTCATGGAGGAGATGGCGGTCGGTGAAGCCCATTTCAGCATCCGAGGAGAGGGGTTCTTTGATTAGGGAGGGGTATTTCGTAGCAAGCCAGCGTTCTAGAGTCCGGTATGCGGTGCTTTCGTAGCCCTCGTTTGTGTAGGATACGGCCAGGCCCATTAGGGCTTCCAGATTCGACGGATCTTGCTTCAGCGCGTGTTCTAGGGCGCGAATAGCTGGTGTTTCCTTCTCATTCTGTGCCTGTGACTCTCCAAGCCTTACCCAAGCAGCAATGTGATTTGGATCTTTCTGGACTGCGGCTTCGAAAGCGAGGGCAGCCAGGGACAGGTTTCCCCCATTCTCCATAATCTTGACGCCCTCTTCAAAGGGGTTCGTAACGGCCTTGAAAAGATTGTCTTCTTCAAACAGGTAGTCGCCCATGGCGGGATCGCGAACCGAATGCGTGTTGAGCCCATCGAAGCCCTCCCACTGGTCAAGATCGCCCATGTGTCCTTCGACATAGTTTTCCTCGTTGACCAGTTGCCTAGCATGTTCAGTCTCAGCTTGGATTCCCTTCCAGATGGACTCGAAATCGTCAAAGTCAACGGCATCTTTCTCTACTGACCTGTCCATTTCGTTCAGCTCAGCCTCCATGGCCTTGTTCGCCTCGGCATCAAGAGCACTCAGGTCGTCCGTCTTCTCCAGCTCGGCAAATTGGGCTTCCCAGTCTTGGTCGTCGAGCTCCACCATGCGGCCTTTGCCCTTGCCTTCCTGCATGGGCTGCTGGAAGTTTTGTGGGGCATATGGCTGCTGCATCATGCTCATGCCGCCCATTCCCATTCCCATGCCCATGCCGTTCATGCCCATGCCGTACATGGGGCGTTGGTATCCCGTCATGGAAGGTTGTGAAGCCATCGTTGGACTCGCCGTCCGAGCGGTAGAGTTCATCTGTTGGAACTGTGCAAACTCCGCGGGGTTGAAGCCAGCCGGTCTTTCCTGCATGGCTGGTCCCATCTGTGGTGCCTGCATACCTGGGTCGAACTCGGCGGCCCATGCTGGCGATGCGCTGTGCTGTGCCCGCTCCAACTCTCTGCGCATCTGCTCCATGGCGAATGGGGAGGCGGGCCCGGGTCCTTGAGGGAGTTGGGCATTTTGGTTCATGAATTCGTTCATCATCTATCCGCCTCATGGTTAGCCGGCACTTGGACGCACTTGCTGTGGCTGCCAGTAACTTACAGCATCTGACGGGCCGCCCATTTGCTGGCTTCGCATACCCTCTTGCATTCCGCCAGGCCCCCGCCCGACCAGTCGGTCTCTCTGCAGTGACTTGTCATCTTGCACATGTTTGGTGAATTGACTGAGCGGGTTGGCGCCCGTTGAACATTCTGCGCCGCCGAGAAAGGACATTGTGACAAAAGGAAGGAGAAAGGTTTGCTATAGGCCAGTTGAGACGAATCTACCAAAAGATAAAGAGAGAGAGAGAGAGTACGTGTACAAGTCCGAGTCGGGGTTGGGGCTGGGCAGATGCAAGAGACGCGTCGACCGACTTAATTGATCAGCAACAGATGCCGAGCGATGGGTGGTGGCACGCGGGGCAGAGCCGAGGTCGCCGCTCCATTCGTTCCTGGCCGCCACACCCGTTGTCGGTAACAAACTTCGCCCGCTTGCGTAGCGTTGGCATGTCAAGCACGGCATTTGTGTTATAGTTTGCAATAGTAAAAATCCATTGTTTGAAGTCAACTATTCACCCTCCGAGCCACTTACAAGAAAAGTGGAGAGTAAAAACGCCGGACGCTGCCCTTTATGATACATGAGACCTAATCTACCGTCAAGTTACCCAGGAATGAGGCAAAGATGCCAGTCGTGCAAATCGTACAGATATATCGACCACTGACAACCCCATCATTCGTCGTAGAAGCGCGAGGTGGTCCTTGTATCACCACTGTTCACCCTGTTCAGGCCTCTTTTTGATACACGGGCTTTAGTCCTGGGTAGAATCTGCGCGCTTGTCCCGCTGCTCGGTTGTGCCGGACTTGCTGAAGTCTACACGGAGCTGTCGTCCGTAGATGACCTTCTCGCTGAGAACCTCCTTGGCTTTGGTGGCGCTGGCCACGTCGATGAAATCGGCATGGGCAAAGCCTCTAGGCTGGCCCGTTCTCCTGTCAATAGCAACACGCACATCCATGACGTTTCGAATGTCGCGGAAGAGATCGTTGAGGTCCTTGTCCGACATCTCAAAGGACATGTTGCCAATGAAGAGAGTCTTGGAGGGAGGGTTAGTCCCGTAAGCGCCCCCACTGACGCGCGACGCGGAGTTGGGCTTGGGCGAATGGTACTGGACAACAAGGTTGCGGCCCTCGAAAACCTGCATGTCAAGGTTGTCAATGGCGGCCTGCGCATCAGCCAAGTTCGCAAACTCGACGTATGCAAAACTAATGCCAGAGTTAGTAAAAGACGTGGAAACTCGAGTGAGGTAAATTACCCTCTGCTAAGGCCCCTGTTGTCGTAAACAATCTTGACCGACTCGACCTCGCCGAAACGGCTGAAGACGCGCTTCAGCTGATCCGTAGTGACCTCGTAGTACAAATTGCCGATATATAGCGTCTTGTTTGGTTCCGTGCTCCTAGGGCTGCTCTTGACTGAAGAGGGGCTGCGAATAGCGGCTTCCAGAGCATCTACGCCGACAGTAGCAGACTCATTCTGAGGGTTGGCTTGGGCCTGTTCTTGTGCAGGCGTCAGGTTCTCATCGATTGGCGCCTCTGCTGCCGTTTGCGCAAAGTTCTCTTCCGTCTTTGTCACATCATCACTGGCGAATCTCTTCTGGAAGGAAGCAATTGACCAGATTGGTTGTCTCAGGTGGAAGGCGGATGGGGTGAGGGTGTTGATGCTTCGCGGCTTCGCAAGGTATGTCTTGGAAGGCGATGCACTGATGGCGCGGACAGCAGTGCGGCGGAGAAGAAACCTGGAATGGGAGATGAGTATATGAACATGCACATGCACATGCACATGCACATGGCTCAATGAGAACGGAGACTTACATGGTAGGCGATTTGAGGGAAAGTTGCAACAGTTGTCCGGTACGCAAATCTTGGAGGCGTTTTGCTGGAAATTTTTGGTAAGGATAAGTTGAGTCGCGCTAGAAGAAGTCCGACACGTGACCGTTAGACTGCGGGCATCTCAATTTCGCATCTTGGTCGACGTCACCTACTCCGTGCTTTAAGCGAGATAAGTAGGATGACCCCGCGTATTTGGGGTTTCTTATTTCCTAGTGGCTGGTCGCTGGTGAACACGCTGTATCGAGTCGGTGCAAACTGCTTGTCGCAGTAGATCGGTTGACTTAACTCCGGATTGGTAGCATCACCAGCCGAGCATGGAGGGGTCCAGTTGTAGCCTGCAGACTTGCCCTGGAGGAACACTCCTGGCCATGGCCTCGATAATCTTGCTCGCTGCTGTTACGTATCCCTGCCAGGGCATTGCGAAACATGTGCCATGTAGTCATCGAACCCATAATTTACAAAATGTTACGGGGCCAGGCGGGAGACCGGCCGACTCCGAGGCGCGTTCCTCGTGTATCTTGATATAAAGTTTGTGTTCGTTCTACCAGCCACAACTACCACCCCCCCCAAGAGCACCATGCTGAAAGGTAGTACATATCAATCCGGTTATACAGAGAACTCAGATGCTGATGTTGCCGCCAGGAGCCTTTTCTGCCGACGCAGATGCATCGCCCGACTTTGGTCCCGCCCACGATGACCAGATGCTTTCCTCAGAGGAAGAGGAGCTGGGCCTTGACTACTCGGACCCGGAGGCTGACGACGGCGGCGGCGATGACGAACGCACACAACTGGACCATGGTGTGACTGCAACGGCGGGTGCGAGCGCTGACGAGGACAGCAATGGTATGCTTCCCCGTGACAAGCAGCGACGGACCGCCTTCTACGACTACACGGCGGAGAAGCAGATGAGCCACACCGAGGCCAAGCAATTCTACCAGCGACACCAGCTCGAGACGCAGTATGGGGGCTCGCAAGCGGGGGACGTGTACAGCCCGGCCATTCGGGCAAAGACATTTCCCATCAATATGGGCGCCACAGATGGCGTCGACTTTCTTAGCACGGCTGAGAGCGTGCGTTCGCGGAAGAGCAACGTCAGCCATGCGAATCAAGGGCACCGGTCCAACCTACCCATCGGCTTGTCACACACAGAGCAGTCACAGGAGCCACGCAGGCACATAACTCACCATGGCACCAGCACTGCAGGTACCTACGACGACGGTGACACATTTCTGCAGGCCGACCAGAAGGCTCGCTCGCATGCCCAGCACCCCGCGCTTCCGCACGAAGACAAGCCCCTTTTGGCAGAGGAAGGTATACACGGCGCAGGCGCAGGCATAGGTGTTGGAACAGGAGCAGGAGGCTTCGCCATGTCCGATTCCAGCATCACCGCTGAGCTCAGCTCCATTTACACAAATATCCAAAAGGTACTGGACCTTCGTCACAAATACATTCGCCTCTCTTTGCAACGCAGCTTCGACAATCCGAAAGATGACCCCGCTTGGCGCATCTACCCATCTCCCCCTGAGCCCGTATGGAACGACCTTTCCAAAGAGCGTCGCAACGCAGGCAATAGCAGCATGCAGAACAGTGGCGTTTTGGAGCCCTCTGACCCACCTAAACCACCTCGCAAGATGGGTACCAACATTGGCGAAGACTTTCACTTGGAAGAGTGTTTGCCAGTACCCGGTCCTGGGGAAATGTCGTTTCGACTGGATGACAGTGGTGTATATCAAGTCTACGAAACTGCCAAATCCGCTGAGCTGGACACGCCTATTGTGTCCATTCCCACATTACGTGAATTCTACATCGATCTAGACTCAATTCTTGACATATCCTCCGACGGACCGAGCAAAAGCTTTGCCTTTCGTCGTTTGCAGTATCTCGAAGGAAAATTCAATCTCTACTATTTATTGAATGAATACCAAGAGACGGCCGATACCAAAAAGGTCCCCCACAGAGATTTCTACAACGTCCGCAAAGTCGACACTCACGTTCATCATTCGGCATGCATGAACCAAAAGCATTTACTACGCTTTATCAAGTCCAAGATGAAAAAATCGCCAGATGAAGTAGTCCTGTTCCGTGACGGCAAGCATCTCACACTGAAAGAAGTGTTCGAGTCCATCAATTTGACAGCGTACGATCTGAGTATCGACACGTTGGACATGCATGTAAGTACTGACTTTCCAACGTGGGAGAATCTGCTGACCATATAGGCCCACACCGATTCCTTTCATCGTTTCGACAAGTTCAATTTGAAGTACAATCCTATTGGGGAATCACGTCTGCGAACCATCTTTCTCAAGACAGACAACTTCGTGAAGGGCCGATATCTAGCTGAAATTACCAAGGAAGTCATTGCGGATCTGGAGGCGAGCAAGTACCAGTTCGTCGAGTGGCGCATATCAATTTATGGCCGGGACATTGATGAGTGGGACAAGCTTGCAGCCTGGGTGATTGATAACAAGCTCTTTTCGCCCAACGTACGATGGCTCATCCAGGTCCCTCGTCTTTTCGACGTGTACAAAGCCACTGGCCTCATGGACAACTTCCAACAAGTCATTGTCAATGTCTTCCAACCCCTGTTCGAAGTCACCAAAGATCCCTCAAGTCATCCTAAGCTCCACATTTTCCTGCAAAGGGTTATCGGTTTCGATAGCGTCGATGATGAGAGCAAAGTCGAACGTCGTGTGTACCGAAAGTTCCCATTTCCAAACGAGTGGGCCACGAAGCAGAACCCACCCTACAGCTACTGGATGTACTACTTATTCGCCAACATATCATCGCTCAACGTCTGGAGAAAACAGCGCGGTTTCAACACGTTCCTCCTCCGCCCACACTGTGGAGAGGCTGGTGACACCGACCATCTAGCGGCGGCCGTTCTCTGCTGCCACAGTATTAGTCACGGTCTCTTACTTCGAAAGGTGCCTCTTCTCCAGTACATTTTCTACCTCGAGCAAATTGGTGTTGCCATGTCGCCGCTGAGTAATAACGCGCTGTTTCTGGCATACGAGAGGAATCCATTTTTGAGCTACTTCAGACGAGGTCTCAATGTGTCGCTCTCAACAGATGACCCTCTCCAATTCGCATTCACAAAGGAGCCACTTATTGAGGAATACTCTGTCGCCGCGCAAATTTACAAACTGAGCGCTGTGGACATGTGTGAACTTGCCAAACACTCCGTCGAGCAGAGTGGCTTCGAACACGTTGTCAAACAGAAGTGGCTTGGTGGAAACTACCATCTCCCTGGCGTCGCGGGCAACGACATGGCGCGATCAAATGTCCCCAGCATCCGCGAGGCATTCCGCCACGAGACCCTCATGGGGGAACTAGCCATGTAAGTTCCCATCAATACGCCTTCAAAGTGCATGCTAACAAAGCCTCCTTCAGGATCGACCGCTACACACGCGCCGCCCAATCCGCTCTCACAAGATCAAACCTCCAACCACAGGTCCCGCCAACCCCCAAATCTCTCCCCCAAGGGCCAACGCACCCAGGCTCGCCAACCTATGCCTCAACCACCGAACCCACGAATCAGACTCTCTTTTCTAAACTGCCTCCTGCACTAGCTTCGCGGCTTAAATCACCAACAACAGCGTCTGTTACAACAGATTCAGCCAGTCTACAAGGCCATCCCGCTACCTCACCACCTGCGAGCAGTACCCTCGATGGCGGCGGCGGCCCTCATCAACGCCGCCGTAGCAGTGAAATCACTATCAACCCTAGTACCATGTCTGCTGCGCCGCCGCAGCCTCTTGACAATAATCAGATGCAAGGGCATGAGGAGCCGGATCAGGGTCTTACCCGGTCGACCAGTTCAGTCACGCTGGATGGTGAACCGCGTCTTTTCCCGGGTCTTGTGAGTAGTAGGAGTCGAAGACGCAGTGGGAGAACGAGCCAGGTGGAGGAGGGGGCTGGGTCAAGAGCAACATTTAGAGGGGGTGTGGGTGTTGGGGAGGCGGACGTTGTTGAGGAGGGTGCAAGTGGGGAGGAGGATTAGAGGGTTGGGGGGACATGTAGAAGTCGTGTATCTGTGATGTGTGGTGGTAAGACATGCTGATTGGAATTAGATTAGAGTGATAGGCCACTTTTGAGATTATTTTTTTGAGGACGGAATGCTGTGTTTTTGGCTTAGCGTATCGAGCATCATGCTGATGTGGTGAAACTAGTTTTATCATGAGTATCTAGTTAGATATGAATCCATGTATATCCTGTCTTCGAAATGAATCAAGTTCGATTACTGACATATTAATATTATCAACTTAAACAAGTTAAGAGATAGCAAACAGCAAATGGGAGCTGATTGGAAAGATGCATTATGTATGGACGTTCGTCTGGATCTAACTACCAAAGAATCATGACTACTACTACTCATACAAAAAGAAAGCACCAGCCAGCCTTGGCATTTCTAATACAAAACAAACGAAGTAGTTTTCTTCTCCGTCTAGTTGTACTGCATATACGTAGCGGTCGAGTTGAACTTGAGGTTACCCTTGATGACCTTGTCGACTGCAGCCAAAAAGTCCTTTTCAGTGGCGACCTTTCTCCTCGCGCGGATAGCAAACATGCCAGCCTCTGTCGCCACACTCCTGAGCTCAGCACCTGTGCTGTTGGGGCAAAGACGGGAGATGAGTTCCCAACGGATATCGCGCTCTACGCTCATGCTCTTTGCATGGATGCGAAGAATGTTTGCACGGCCCTCCATGTCTGGGAGTGAGAATTCAATCTTTCGGTCGATACGGCCGGGACGCATGAGGGCTGGGTCGAGGGTCGAGGGTCTGTTTGTGGCGAACATGACTTTGATGTTGCCGCGGGCGTCGAATCCGTCGAGTTGTGTGATGAGCTCCAACATGGTACGTTGTACTTCGTTGTCACCTCCGGCACCGTCGTCAAATCGAGCACCGCCGACGGCATCGATTTCGTCGAAGAATATAATACACGCCTTCTTTGTTCGCGCCATCTCGAACAGCTCCCGCACCATTCTCGCTCCCTCTCCCACGTACTTTTGGACAAGCTCAGAGCCAATGACACGGATAAAGGTGGCATCTGTTCGGTTCGCAACGGCTCGTGCGCAGAGTGTCTTTCCGGTTCCCGGGGGTCCGTACAGAAGAGCACCCTTTGGAGGGTCGATACCGAGGTTGACGAAACGCTCCGGTGACAGGAGTGGCATCTCGACAACCTCTCGCAGCTTCTCGATTTGCTCCTTGCAACCTCCAACATCGCCGTATGTGACATCGGGCTTGTCCTCGACCGTCATCATGGTGACTGAAGGGTCGATCTTGGGCGGGAGAGGAAGCAGGATTTGGTACTTGTTGCGGTCGACGCCCACGCGCATGCCCTCTTCAATATCGGTTGGTGAGACGCGCTCTCCAAGGTTGACGACAAACTTGGCAATCTGCTTGACGTTGATGACATATTTGCTCTTCTCCGGATCCTTCTCGTCCTGTATTATCTTTGTGCATCGTGCGACTTGGAGGGGCTGCTCTTCTTGCATTCGTTGGCGGTCGGCGGCGATGTCCCAGAG
This sequence comes from Drechslera avenae, assembly GCA_034640345.1. NCBI lineage: Eukaryota > Fungi > Ascomycota > Dothideomycetes > Pleosporales > Pleosporaceae > Drechslera > Drechslera avenae. The sequence continues at coordinate 138,036 of JAXRVH010000046.1, forward strand.
GTGTGGAGGTGCGAGGCCGGTATCTGATTCCTGTTGCGTGTGAGACGGGCATATCCAATAACAAGGTCAGCATGCTTACCTTGACGCCAATCTTCTCGTTTATCGTCTGCTGCTTGTCCTTAATTTCCTTCTCCAGTTTCTTGAGCTCGGCGCCATAGGGTGCCGCTCCGTATGTCTTCAGCACCTGGATGTCCCTGTTGCGGCATTAGCCAGGCCTTGGAGGAGACGCTTCTTCGCTTACTCATCCGTCAAAGGGGTAATCTTCTTCTCCTCTACCTCGTCGTCGGCGAAGTTCTTCTGGTACTTCTCCCAGGACTGGCCTGTGGCTGAAGGCATGTTTGCGGCGGGCGCAGCGACTGTGGCGTGGCTGGGACGACGACTGGGCTATATGTGTAGATTGAGGGTGAAATGATTCGAGGCAGAACCGAGAGTTGGGGGAGATGGTTGGGTGGGTGGGTGAGAGGCAGGATACAGGGCGGTGGTGGTGGTGGTGTAGTCAGTAGTCAGTGAAGGTGCAGCTGCGATGCGGCAATGGGCCGGCGAGTCGGAGCTTGCCCATGGTCAGTGCGCCAAGTCTATCGCGTTCTCCAAATATTGTCAGTTCGCGTTCAAGGCACCAAAAAAACTTCCCCGCCAAACAACACGATACCCCTCTTTTAGTCTGGTCCTCTTTGTATTTTCGCAATATGGCTGCTCAAGTTGCAAACGGTGGTGGTGGTGGTGGCGGCGGAAACGCTGCTTTCAAGGTGCGCTGCCCCCTCCCCATACGAGCTGTGAAAACATTGATTGACAAGGATTGCAGGACAAGGAGAAGCCCAGAGCTGTTCGTAGTGCCAATATCATTGCAGCAAGAGGTAGGAATTGTCCATGCTCATTTGTTGGAGGATACGGCTAACACAAATGCTGCAGCTGTGGCAGATGCGATTCGAACTGTATGTGCTACGACGAGGTGCGGGGAAGGGATGAATACTAATGTTTTGGCAGTCTTTGGGGCCAAAGGGTATGGACAAGATGGTATGTGCCTTGCGCAGAACCTTGGATAGTATGTGTCTAACTCCACGTAGATTCAAACCAGCAGAGGCCAGACCATCATCACAAATGACGGAGCCACCATGTTGAACCAGATGAGCGTCATGCATCCCTCGGCGAAGATGCTCGTCGACCTTGCACATGCCCAGGATATCGAGGCTGGAGATGGTACAACGTCGGTCGTTGTCATTGCTGGAAGTTTGTTGGGTGCCGCTGAGCGGTTACTATCAAAGGGTATCCATCCTACCGTCATCTCAGAGGCTTTCCAGCGCGCCGCTCAAGAGGCAATAAGGATATTGACTGACATGGCCATCCCAATCTCTCTCACCGATAGGCAAACCCTCCTCAAGACCGCCACCACCGCCCTTTCCTCCAAGATCGTCGCCTCGGAGCCCAAGCTACCTATCATGGCTGTAGACTCGGTACTCAAGGTCATTGACCCCAAGACGGCTGACAACGTGGATCTGAAGAACATTCGAATGATCAAGAAGTCGGGTGGCACAATCGAGGATAGTGAGATGATCGACGGACTGGTCCTCAATCAGCCTGTCGTCAAGAGCGCCGGTGGCCCCACACTAAAAGAGAAGGCGCGAATAGGTCTCATTCAATTCCAATTGAGCCCACCGAAACCAGACATGGAGAACCAGATTGTTGTCAACGACTACAGGCAGATGGACAAGATTCTCAAAGAGGAGCGGACATATTTGTTGAACATGGTCAAGAAGATTCAAAAAGCAAAGTGCAATGTGCTCTTCATCCAAAAGTCGATTCTACGCGACGCAGTCAACGACCTCAGTCTGCATTTCTTGTCCAAACTCAAGATCCTCGTCATCAAGGATATTGAGCGCGACGAGATTGAGTTCATCTGCAAGGTGCGTATTGGTTGCATTTGCCATGTATCAAAGCTAACGCAAAGCAGAGCACTGGCTGCAAGCCCATTGCCGACATTGACTCATTCACAGAGGACAAGCTCGGCTCTGCGGACCTTGTCGAGGAAGTGCAGGCATCAGGTGCTCGATACGTCAAGGTTTCGGGTGTCAAGTCAGTGGTCAATACTGTCTCCATCGTCTGCCGAGGCGCCAACAACCTCATTCTCGACGAGACTGAGCGCTCTCTCCACGACGCACACTGTGCCATCCGTTCGTTGGTCAAGAAGAAGGCGCTTCTTGCTGGTGGCGGTGCCCCGGAGATTGAAATCGCACATCAGCTGTCGCTCCAAGCTCGTGAGCTGTCTGGTACAGAGTCCATCTGCTGGAAGGCCTTTGCCGATGCCATGGAGGTCATTCCAACCACATTGGCCGAGAACGCCGGCCTCAACAGTATCAAGGTCGTCACTGAGTTGAGGCATAGACACGCACAGGAGCAAAAGAACGCGGGTATCAGCATCAAGAGCGGAGGTGTAAAGAACGACATCGGCGAGGAGAACGTCCTGCAGCCATTACTGGTTAGCACCAGTGCCATTGAGCTAGCAGCCGAGACGGTCAAGATGATTCTTCGAATTGATGATATTGCATTGTCGAGGTAGAGTAAACAAGTAAAGTTCTTGGGTCATCTGAACGCACAAATGCAGAAACCTACCCACGAGTAATGAAAATGATTGAAGACTTCGATGAAGAAAAGTATGGTGAAGTGTTTATTGAAGACGTTTGTTGGGTGAAACACCTCTCTACTAATATTTGGAGAACAAAGTGTTGGAGCTCTGAAGAAAACTAGTCTTTGCTCATAGATGTGCAACTAAAGCAGTACAACCTCTGGCGAGAAAGAGGGAACGTACAAAGCCGTGGAATTTCCCAATACCATCACTTACGACCACACCTAAATGACTCTCTATCAGTTCACTCAACACTCAGTACATCATGTACTAGTACCTACGACAACTTTATCCGCTAAAGCAACGTCACATTATATCCACCCAAACACTACTCTCGGAGCCACTAGCCCAACTCCTAGCCCTAACGCTCCCTTCTCCGTCCCCTAACCCTCGTCCAAGACGGCGGACCTGCAAGCTACGATTTACGGCACGGCGAACCGCAAGCCCGGCCTTGTCGATGGAATGATGAATCGTGGAACGCTAGTGTTTCGGCGGCGGCTACGGCGCGGAGTGAAGTAGGTAGCATCAGGCTAGTTTTGTATATGTTCTCACCTAGGCATGTCATACTATCTTCTTTCATCGTTTTTTTTTCTAAATCTTTGTTTTAAACTTTGGGCGAGTGATGTCAAGGGCGCGGATGGAAGCGGTGCTAGGAGGGGAAAGGGGGGGGGGGGGATTTATTTGTCATGGCTAATGGCTAGAGTGGTTGTGATGGATAGAGAGGATTTGCACGGTGGGGAAGGGGAGGGGGGAGGTGGAATTAGCGTTTGGGGAATTTTGGAGAAAAGACTTTGTCTTGTTGCGTGCACTACGAGAAAGTGAGGGCGCCCCTTGCGGTGAGGATGAGATGTATGTTGGTCTAAACACAAGGGCAATTTGGTGTGAGTTAGGGCGCGGCAGGTTTGGTTGAATGTGTGTCGTATGATGGAAGGTCCGGCTGGGTGGAGGAGTAGAGAGAGAGGGGGGGGGGGGTAGAGAAGAGGGTAGATATGTAGTACTAAAGGCTACGACTTATTATATAAAACTTGGAGGTCATATTCAAGAAAACTTACAATATCGAGCGATCAGACACCATGTGCAAATAAATCATCGCCTGTTCGTCTCCTCAGCGCAGACGCCGAAGCCCAGCTCAGAGCTCGAGTAAGAAAGAAAAAACGCACTCCTAACCTGGTCGAAGACAGGAATCTTAGCACAAACATTAATTACACTACTTGGGTTGTCTGATTTCAATTCTATGGATGTTGCTCATATTCTGAATAGACATGTGAATATTTGCAAGGTAAAGTTCCAAGGCAAGTCTATTACTTGGGACAAAAGGAAACCCCTTTGAATCTACGTTAATCTGCTTGAGCCGCTCCTCTTTTCTCACTCGTCTACTACTCAACATAGAGAAGATAACATACATATTCTCTCTTTACTGTAGATTATACTTACAACAGCACGTGAAATAAAGATTAGCGAATACAAGTATTGCGAACGACATTGTTTATACAATTAATAGTAGCAGTTTTTTTATCGTCACTATATTTTACCCCTCAACCCTGCCTTTTCTCTCTATCTCTCTCTCTATCTCTCTCTCTATCTCTCTCACACACACTTTGCATCTATCCATCTCAATTACAGCTTACCCATCAACCAAGCCTCTTCCCTCTTCCCTCTTCCCTCTCAAGACACACCAGCACAAGCATTGTAATCGCCAGCAAAACAGGAAGCGAAATGTAGGAAACAGTTGGGCGACTATCTATTTTTGCAGGGCGAGTACTCTAAGTGTGTTGTTGTTGTTGCAGGTGGTGAGAAATGGTTAGGTTAGTAATTAATAATAAAGCTTTACCCCCCCCCTACCCATGCCCTATAGCAGCTATGCGTATATAGGTAGGGCTCGGCTCGGCTCTTTCAACGTCAAACGTCTGATTTTCCTTGGCCCTTGTTGCCCATTCTTCTTTTTTTTGTGGAGGGAGGTACCACTGTTAGATGGAGGGGCTCCTGCGCGCATGTGACATGAGAAGATGCAAAGGTGCAAATTTTAAGCCAAAAATATATATACTAATAGTTGGGTTTGAGAGTGCTTGGAGCGGGGTAGTGTTCATATGCGGAGTGGTTTGTGGGGGCATTGGCTCCATGTAGGAAGAGAGGGTGGAGGGATGGAGAAGGGGTTGACAAGGATGGATTGTGTATGAGAAAACCACCTGCCTACTAGAGAAAGAGAGAGCTATACTGGTAGTGTGAGGGGAAAGGGAATACTAGTCATGATGTATTGTCCACTGTTCCCAGACAAGTAGGGGTCGCCGGCCTCGTCCCTGTAAAGACCTGACTCGCCATGACCTACCTACCCTACCTACACACCACGCATGAACAACCCCACCACGAATTGCCAAAAAAAATTCGAGATCAAATTTTAGAAATGTAGGCGAAAACGCTGAAAAGCGAATTTTTGTATTGGTGTCGCAATTGTGGGTATCATTCTTTGAGATTAAGATAAAAAAGGATTGTAATCTCCCGGCGGGTTGCACATGACTTACTCCTCGCTTGGGGGTTTTTTGCTCCACATTCGCTCATCTCGGATTATTGGTAGGGACAAGAAAAAGAAAAAGAAAAGTGGGGTGAAGGTGAGAGGAATACGCCTCATTTTTTCATGCCATGCATCAGAATCGTTCCTTTCGTCGTTCTTTATCGTGCATCATGAATACGTACTGTTACAGCGGAAGATTTCTCTCCTGTTATATGTTCCGTGACTGTTTCGTGGAGAGTGAAATCAGGCGTATGAGAAAGTTTGAAGTAAAAAAAAAGAGAGAGAGAGAGAGAGGGAGAAAAGAAAAAGAAAAGATGTGTGCCGCTCGCTGAATCGCTGCAAACCAACAACAACTACAACAACCACATACCACCAAATAAGCTTCTTTCCGGGTAAGGAAGAAGCCGAGGGAACCATTACATGTTGGAAGTAAATTGAAAACATAGGCCGCAATCTTTTCGATTTTGGGTTTCCCGGGCCCAGGGTGATTTGCGAAGCCATGGCTGCAAGCTCGGCAGTAAGAAGAGAAGAATCTAGGCTAGGCTACCGCTAGCCAGCCTAGGCGTCGCATGTCATGTCATGTCATTGTCAAACCAGCTGCCGATAACTGCTAGTGGCAAACGTTGTATGTGTTGTGGTAAAACTGAGTTCAACGACCCTTGAGACTAGCACGCTTCAGCATGCGAGTGACGAGGTTCCCGCGCGGTTTAGGTTTGATGTAGAAAGCACCTTGAGTACCTGTCATATCGTCGGAAAAGACGAGGTCTTCGAGCGCCAGAGGATCGTCCTTGGGGGCAGGACAAGTTGCGGGCGCTTTTGTGCTGGATGGAGAGGCAGAAGAGGACGAGGACGAGGCTTGCCAGCCGTATAATTGATCCTCGTCAGCTCGCAGATCGGGCCGTGTCAGAGTCATGCGAAGTGTCATTTCGCGGTTGAGTTGGCCGTGAGCAGAAACAGGGGATGGCGCGGGAGATTCGACAGAGTACTTGCGGGTTGAGAACTGGCGAGAGTGCAGGCGGAATGATAGATTAGTGCTCGAGGGCGTGGCCGGTGAGTTGACATCGGCGACTGAGTCGTCGTCTGACTCGAGGCCCTGATTTTCGTTGTTGCTATCTTCAAAGAAGGACAGGTGGCCGTGCCGCAGGAACGTGTGCATGTCTCGACTAAACTTGCGGGCGTGGCTGACAATTTGCGGAAGTTGGTAGTGCGGTGTCACGCTCTCGTCGCCTGGCGTGGACGGGAAGCCAAACTCTATGGCTTCGTCAAACTTCTGTGGAGATGCAAGATACATGCGTAGCTTCTTCCGCGCCTCTGGATCCTGGTAGTAGGTGGCTTCTGGATCGAAAACGGGAGGGGTGGGCGTGTGGGACATTCTGCGGGCCGAAAGTGAGGATGAATGTGCACGTTGATGTTGCCGGTCTGGGCCAGCAGTCGAGGGTGGAGGAATGTCTGGCATGGTGAGGGAAGCAGAGGTCCCGTGACGCAGCAGCAGCGGATTAGTAGTCAGCGACATGGTCCTCCTCATGTCAATGGGCGGCGCCGTCGTTTCCCTGCGTGTGAAGATAGGAGTGCCCATCATGTCGAGATATAAGGGATTACTAGGCCTGTCCTGGTCGTCCGCAGATGGGCCGAATGCGACTGGAGTACGAGAGGGACTGATGGCGGATGATGATGATGATGCTGCTGATGAGCGGCTACGTGACCGGCCGCGCTCTGGAACGTCGATGGCGGCAGTGCCGGAGAAGTCAAAGTGAAAGTCGTGGAAGCGTTGTTGGGCCCAGTCTGAGGCTTCTTGGTCGTGGGTGTTGTGTCGCGAGCGCAGCAGCAGCACCTGCTCCTCTTGGCGGGAAAAGTGCTGTTTGCGGACCTTTTGGGGCAGGGCTAGATAAAAGTCGAGGTCGACTTGAAAGAAGGCGTCGTGGTCCTCTTGGGCGGCCTTGTCTGCTTTGCGTTTGCGTCGTCCGGTGCCGAGAGACAGCGAGGGTCGGCGGGGTTTGGACGAGGTGCTGGCCTGGGAGGAGCGGCCTGATGTAGGCTCACGCTGCTCGTCGACCGAGTGCTGTTGGATCTGCAGACGCTCCAGGGATGAAAAGTACTTTCTCCTGCAACGGCACGGGTCAGCAATGGCATGGCATAAACGGGCAATCCTGCCTCATTCTACTGCAAGGTACACGACGTCTTTTGGTGGGTGTGGGGGGGTTCGGTGTATGCACGCGACCAACGCACCCCTATCACGCGCCCGGACAAATCAGAAGCATTCGAGAACAACTCACTGGACCGAATAGGGCAGGGCGTCGAAATCGGCCTGCTGGAGAGGCAGCGTAGTGCCTCTGGCTTTGCTCTTCATGGCTCCCACGGCCGGCTCGGTATTGCCGTATTCGAGGGCACGGAGCTCGTGAGCTCGACAATTGAGGCGGCCACCAACACGCCGTGGCCAGGGTATGCGTCGAGCCCGTTGTAGGCGACGGTGAAGACGGGCGTTTGTTTTTGATGATCGACCGGAAGGTTATCCGAAATGCCAACAGTCAAAAGGTCCGGAAGAGGCGAAGAAGCGAAGAAGAAGAAAGAAGGAATTATATGAACAAACCACAACCGGCCAGCCCACATGGACAGGACCTGGTCATGACATGGACTTTGACAACACAAGAAATGCAGTGCTGGCGCCGCAACCTGCGGCGGGTGCATATTCGTTCGCGGCATGTCACTGCAGCGGCTGCAGCTAAGACGCCGCCAGCGACGCAGGCTGCTCTTGCCCTCGCACCTGGGCCCTAGTAGAACCGTGGCTGTTTTCTCTCCGTGGGTGTCAGGCAAGCAGAAGAGGCAGAGAGTCATGGGCAAATGCCACGGACGAGCGAGGGCAGCACACGGGCTTACGAACTCCCCGCTTCTCTCCACCTTGCCGTCCGCTGTTTCAGGCCCGTGGCCGCCAGGAACAGACCGTCAGCGGCGCCACGACTGCTAGCGTGCGACACACCGTATTGCCCCCAACCTACCCGGTACATGGATCGCTCTACTATCAAGCATTTCTCGCCTTTTTTTTCCAGAAGCCAGCGCGAACAAGAAGAAGATGTTGCGTTATCGCCTGCCTGTCTCGTCCGTCCTGTCGGGTCGATTCACCCTCATTGTACCTACAGTACACCCACCACCACCACCACCCTCTGCACTTCACGGCCACCACACGCCCTGGTACCACCACATTGCAAGCTGCGTGCGAGCTGCGAGCATGCGCTGTGCAACAATGCCAAAAGTGATCACAAACATGCACGGCACGCACCAGGGGACCCGCTCACCAGAAAACAAACATGGCTCATTTGCCCTATACAATGCTGCCATGAATTGCACACGTACAAGCAAGGGTATCTCAAGAGAAGCGCGCTGCCGACCCCCGTCCCAAACTAGCCCTCCTCCACGCAATCTCCCCTCCAATATGCCCAGCTATTATGGGCGACATGAATCATAAAAACTCTAATAGCCCATCGCCCCTACCCCGCGATCGTGTGGTTCGCGCATCCACCAAAGATTAGCTTTTCGGATCCTCTCGCTAGCCTACCCAACACACCTAGGTAGGTATATACAAACATTGGCTTTTTGGCGGACCCATTCAAAACTTCCGTCGGCTTTGCAGATCGATACTTGTCAATGACCGTTCATCTGTAAACCAGCATGTCGTGCAGCCTCAAGCTCCGGCAATATCGTCTGCGGGTAGAGATACCAAGTCAGCCTTAGTTCATGCGTCCGGCAGCTCCATGACTTACAGTAGTATTCGTCGTCAAGCCCTTCGCGGCTCGGGAGAACCGGCTCGTCTAGCCCGACGTCTTCGTATCGCACATTCAACAGCCGGATCTTGAGCCCATAGCCGCCTATAAACGTGACTAGCTTGTTGGTGTCTGCTGTTATTGGCTGCTGGTTGAGCAGCATCAGCAGTCCGTCAAGCCACTCGGAAGCTAGAGTATGGCTTTGGGGGTGCAGATGCAGCAAGACAGATTCCTTGCGCCCCGCGCCTGAGCCGCTGGAAGCCTGGCGTGAGTGGTTGGAAGTCGGCAGGTAGCCGTGGATGGTGATCTTGGTCGATGTAGAGGCCCGCTCGTGGCCCGGCAGCGTTCGGAGCGTGGTATCAGACGACGAGGTTGACGGGGCCGAAGCCGAGACATTGCTCACGACTGAGGAGACAATGGACAGATCAACTGTTGACGTGCATCAGCCACTGCGGTAACACAGGCCATTCTTGGTCATGGGGGGGGGAACGCGTCACTTACTCTTCTCTTGCAGTGCGTCTAGCCTCGGCTCTGTCGCCGTCCTCTCGTCAAAGTCAGCATAGTGCAGATACCTCCGGTTGTGTGACAATCGAACAAAGCGCCAAGCCAACGGCACAGAGCGATTAAGCGTCTTGTTGGTAACTGGACCCGCATTTGAGCCGTAATCCAGGCCCATCGGGAACCAAGCGCCTTGGAGTAGGCATCGTATACGCTGCTCCTTGACAAACTGCAACGCCTCATGGTTGAGCTCGTCGCGCACTTGGCTGCAGCCGGTTAGCTCAGCGTTGCCGAGGAGAAGGAAAAGCGCTTACCGGAGATGCTGACCCCAAGCATCTTCATACGTCAGTTCGAGAACGTCCATCTGGAGCGCTCGGAGGCGGTGGAGTTCAAATTCTGCTAGCTCCTCCTCAACATCCTTGACATCTTTGATGCGTGGTGCCTGTCCCACGACTTGCTCGATCAAAATCCTCACCAGTTCTTCAAGCTTCTCAAAGTCGTCCAGCTGCGCGCCCGCTACCTTCCACAGGCGGATGAAGGCATTCAGGCCGCTTGTGTGCAGCCTAGACCAGTGCAGCAAGAGGGGCCTGAATGCCCGATCAAAGTTGGCCCGTGATTCGTTGGCCCGATGAGACTCAATGTCGTCAATCTTGTCCACCTCAAAGTGGTCGTATAGAGTCTGGGTGACTGAAAGACTGGCACGAGCGATTGGGCATCGGTTCTCCTGTGGCTCTGCCGACTGCTCAAGCAGGAGCTTTTGAAATCCGTCTTCGTTCTTGTAGACAAAGTCGGTAATGTCCATGAGGCCCAGAAAGCCAGTCGCACCAAACTCCCAGCCTGGCGACTCGGTCTCAAAGCCCAGCCGCCTCCACTTGGTAGGGTCCTGTTTCTTGCTTCCCTGAGGGTCCGCGGCCGTCTTGTCGGCGTTGCTTGCCGTATGCAGACCGCGGATGGCCCTTCGGTGATCGGGGTTCTCCAAGTCGACCTTTTCCTCCCTCCACTTTCGCAGCAGGATCTTGGTGAGGGCCTGGAACTCCAACAGCGGGAGAGCCAGGTCCTGGACGGCCGAACTCTGCATGAGGCCATATACACTTTTGATCACACCCAGCTCCTGCAGCTGCTTTATGAATTTGGGCCACTCAAAGGCGGCGTCATTGGCAATGGCGTCACGCATGAGGGCATTGATGAGCTGGAGCGAGTTTGCACACAGCGCATGGTCGGCCGATGTGATCTTTTCGACGAGGGCGGGCAGGAACTGAGCCTGCGACTCGACGGCTGGCTTCAGGCGCTGGAAGCCGCACTGGGAGCTGCCAGAGGCTGAGTTGCGCGAGGGGTTGCCGACGATGGCTGCGAGGACTGACATGGCGCCTCGATTGACGTTGACTAGGGGTTGGGCGACGACGAGGTCGACAATCTATTGCTCATCCGTTAGGTTAGATGGCGGCGCATGTCGCAGTCCCTGGCCAACTTACCCTCGCGACGAGGTCGTCAGTGACATGGTCCCATCCCTTGTCCAGCTCCAGCAGGCGTGCCAGCGATGTAAGGCAGTAAGCCAGTGTATTTCCGGTCGAATGCAGCGCCAGGAAGCGCAGCTTGGGCAGCCCCCCTTCGTATATGAAGACATCGGCGAAAGAGGGGTCGCCAATGGCATTCTGCAGCTTGAAGACTGCCATCTTCCGCACCGACTCCTCCTCCGCGCCCAGGCGGGCGACCAATTCAGAGACATTGACACTGTCCATGGTTCTAGTTGTACAGCGCGTGACAACGGGACACGGGTGTGGGCTAGAGTTGCGGAGGGGGCGGTCGCTTTGCCAATGCCAGTTGCCAGTGCCAGTGCCAGTCACGCAGAGGCAATAGACATGACAAAAACGCGAAGGTGCCTGATACAATACGCACCAACAAATGCTGTCGACGCCGCCATGATTCCCCCTGTGCCTGTGCCAGAGTCGCATTAGGTCGCGAACAATAGCTTGGCGCACGTGAAGCGTGTTTGTGGGGGTTCGCGTGGTCTGGTTGGCTGGCAGGGCCTCTAGTCAGGTACGCCGAGCACTGGTGCTGCACGTCGCCATGTTCCATTGCACCGCCGACAACAAGCCGTCGCCGCCGACAGGCCTGTGACCTTTTGCCCCGACACCTTGACAGCCTTCAGACTTCGAGCTTCAGGCGTCAGACTCCAGACTTCACCTCACCCCATCCTCGTCTTCGCTCGCTCGCTCGCTCTTGCCATTGCATTCGGTCGCTACTGCCCTCCAGACCGTGTTTGTTTGTTTGGTCTTGCCATCTGGCGCCTTCCTTGTGTTCGGCCAACTTCTACCTCCGCTGCACCTTCCGCCTCGAGGCCGACAACCGCTCCTCCTCCGCTCCGCCCTTTACCTTCACCACGACCTCGACCGTCACAGTTACCGGCACCCCGCCAAACCGTCATGGTCTACATTACCTCTGACATATTTGGTCCCACCACAACAAATGACTGGCAGCGCAACACCACATCCAACTCTTGGCACGCTATGGCACACGAGCAACACGCGGCCAGCCTGGGCAAGAGAAAGAGACAGACAGCCGACGACGGACCACCAACGTACGAACCACCAGACATGCGCTTTGAAAAGGACCGCCTCGCTAACAGTGCATCCAGAAACATACTCCGCCAACACCGCTCCTCGCCGAGTCGCGAAACTACCCGCCTGCACCGTCACAATACCCCGCCTTTTGAACCCAACAGCTCCCTCTCATACTCCTCCTTCCCTTCCAAACCCTGCGAATATACTTCGGACCGACGGCCTGTCAAACAGCTCAAACGAATCAGCCCAAAAGCTACCCTTGCCAAGTCGACGTCACACTTGATGGACGTTGATCTTGATACGCCACCGCCCTGTCAATCCCAGCCACACCCTGTTTCCGATCTGCGATCATGCCACGCCTGCAATAAGGCACCAACACGCAAGAAAGACCTAGAGAACTACCTCGACTGCCGACGGTGCGAGGAGCGGACGTGCTACATTTGTGCGCGGCAATGTGTAGGCTGTAGGAAATCAATCTGCAAAAAATGCATAGTCGAAGTGGGAGAAGAAGGCGATGCATGGTGTTTGGACTGCTATGCACGTACCTTGAATTCTTGAATGTTTGGAAACGCGTGCAAGTTATTTGTTTGATTTCCGTACAGCGAGCGTGCATGTTTTGTCGACATTTTGTTTTTTCAATGTCCATCAGCGCAATAATACCATTTATACATGTCTTTGTCTTTTTTTTTTCATACCTGTCCGTTGTGTTCTTCTCTCGTCGTGTCTCGACTCATACTCAACCACTTGTTGAGAATAAAGGCAATACCAAATGATTATCATCCAACTACAACGATGAGATGATCAGGGCTCTCTTCTTTTGGGTGTGACGTCAAAGGTAAACTGGAAACGGCTGCTCTTGTTTGAAGTTCGGAACTAGTCTGGTCGTTCTACTGGGATTGTGTTGTACTTTGGTTATTTCAAAATATATGACTTTGCAATGTTATCTGAATGTCAAGTATCCAATGCCATCCGACTCAACAGAATTTGTTGTAAAACAGCGACGTATCGCGTGCTTGGTACTGAAAAAAAAAGTGACATTTAGTATTTAGTTCAAGATATGGCCATGAAGCTCATAAGTGGGTAACGCCCTTCATTCCCGTACACATTACCATCACACCACTACCGTACCCCCAATATCACACAAACCCACATCAACCCCCCATTCTAATCCCGCAGCCTCTGCACCTTTCCGCCACCGTTCAGGCGGCTCTGTAACGGGCTCGTAGTTTGCCGAGTATGAGCCGCGAAAAGTGCCAAAATGCATTCCTATGCTCTTCTTGCTCTTCACATCCCCATGTATAGCCAGCGAATCCTCAGGACTCGAGTGCTGCCCCGAGAGCATCGAGCGCGGCTTGAAGCACCCAATAGGCACGAGAGCGAGATCGAACGGGCCGTACAAGTCACCTATCTGCTTGAAGGCTGGACAGGGTGGGTGCTCGGCCGCGTGGTGCGTGTACTGGTCGTCAGAGGCGACGTGACAGTATCCCGTGTCGCCTGCGAAGAAGATTCTCTTGCCCGAGGGAGACGGTTCCTTGACAATCCAGCTGCACCATAACGTTCCGTCAAAGTTCCAGAGCGTGCGGCCAGACCGGTGTTGAGCGGGCGTGCAGATCAACTCGACGCTGCCTGCACCTGGTTTCGACACGGTAATGCCGTCCCACCAGTCCATCTCATCCACTTGGTCGGCGCGGATTCCCGCTCCAAGACCTGTCATGACGGCTTTGACGCCCAGCCCACAGAAGAAGCGCAGGTCCCCGTTCTGCTTTGCGTTGAGCTTCCGCAGCGTATCCGAGTCGAGGTGGTCGTAGTGATCGTGGCTTATGCATACCGCGTCGATTTCAGGCAACTCGTCAATCGAGCACGGCAGCGGGGTAAAGCGTACTGGGCCAACCATGCCATATGGTCCTACGCGGTCGCTCCACACGGGATCAAGTAGGATACGCATTCCACGGCCACTCCCCACTGGAGCGGGCGTCTCGATCAAGAAGCTGGCGTGCCCGATCCATGTTGCTTTTAACCCCCTCGTCGTCGTCGTCGTTGCAGTGCTGAAGTCGGGTTTCCGTACTTGAACAAGGCCGAGGCGGTCGGCGGGCACCGGGACGAAGTTTTTAGGTGTGCTGAACCGCGTGCGCACTGCGGCTACTATGCCGTCGTTCTTGTACGATGGCCACGGGTTCTTGAAGCTTGTTGGCGGGGTGCCGATGTGGTGGGCGAGCGTGTAGCCATCTGGTCGGTGGGGCGGGAGTGTCGTCACTGAAGAGGTAACAGCCATTGCTGGGGCGCTGTAATTCCTAAAAAACGGCGCGAAGATACAATGGGTCTGGCTAGAGCGCCCATGGTCTGTCTTGTGTTCGAGTGGCGATTTATGGGGCGTTGTTGGATGCCTGCTGGTGGGATGGCGATAGAGGCGGAGATAGGGCGGATGTGAGTTGTTGCTCGGAACTTGAGTTGGTCCGAGAAACGGTGTCGCATTGGTGACTTCATCGGGTTTTTCACTTTCGAACTAACTAACTATCTACCTCTGTAGAGTGCTGTTTTACTGTTCTTCAGTAAGCCCGTCCCGGGTTGAAGTGTCATGGGCCTATCGAGCAACCCACGTTCCCCTCTCGTGCCGGCAACCCAAGCTGCTTCAAGCATCACAGCGTGAGCTTGCGTAGCTTCCTTATTTATGCTATCCAATAGCACTGACACGTGAGCGCGCATGGCTTGGATCAATGCAGGTACCTAGAGCCCGCCTTTCGCTCATCGCCGACGCTGGACCTCCAACCAGGAGTCTGGAAGTTGTACCTTCTAGAACGGGTAAGGAACGGGCAGGGTGTAGGCCGTGGCTCCAAAAAAATTGCGACTACATAGGTCCTTCGGGTTCCTGTTATATTCAATCGCTAGCGACTAAATCACTTCGTTTCTAGTTGTTTGTCTTACTCTCGGTTTCCAGGATGAAGAGTATTCTTTCAAAGCTTGGAGCGGCAGCGTTGCTCACTACTACTAACGCTCAGCTTTACCCCAACCAAAGCCCATTGAACCACACGTGCCAGCTCCAAAAGCCTCTTCTATCCTGCCCCGAGCATGATCCTTCAAAGGTCGACTCTTGCTGCGTGGAGACTTTTGGCGGCTTGGTCCTGAGCACCCAATTCTGGAATACATACACCGGCCTTGAATCCCAGGGGCAGTTTCAACCGAAGTCGCATTGGACCACACACGGTTTGTGGCCGGACGCCTGTGATGGTAGCTACACGCAATACTGCGACCTGACGCGACAGTACGATCCTATCCCATCCCCTAACACGACCAACGGCCTGCCCAACGGGACCGTTGTGCCACCCTACACAGGCCCGCCCATCGACAGCTTCCTCGAACCCTTTGGCCGCTACGACCTCCTCGAGTACATGAACACGTACTGGGTAGCCTGGGAGCAAGATAACTCGGGCTTCCATGCCCATGAGTTCAGCAAGCACGCGACCTGTTTCTCCACTTTCAATGTGCCCTGCTACGGCCCAGCCTACCGCCAACACGAGGAAGTAGTGGATTTCTTCGAGACGGCGATAAAGTACTACAGGAAGTTGCCAACATTTGACTGGCTCGCCGACGCAGACATTGTACCTGACAACTCGACAACGTACAGTTATGCGGATATTAGGGATGTGCTGGCCGAGCAGCATGGTGGAATCCCATTCTTGGGCTGCACAGGACCGCGGTTCAACACTACGGCCGCAGGGAAGAACTCGACTGATCGCGGGTTTACGGTGCTGAATGAGGTGTGGTATTATGACCATGTGAGTTGACCATTGAAACTTGATAATAAACATGATGTGAAAGTGGAAATGCTAATACAATGAAATACAGGTCTACGGTCGTCCCCAAGAAGGCAATACCATCCCCGTTGACGCATCGGCAAGCTACCTGACCAATTGCGCGACAACTGCTGGTGCAATTTTGTATCCTGAGAGGAGCAATGGATCGGAGAAGGTGCCTACGGTTCCTTTCTAGAAGCTTGCGGTGTCTGTCAGAGTAAACGCAACTTTACTGCGCGCATGGAATAAAATACAGTTTATTTTTTCAGGCGGTGTATGATTTCCTTATGGAATCGAGTACATGGACGAACGAATGAACGAATTGAACACGCATCAACATGAAGACGACACTTTGGACCTGAATCGTTTCTCAGATTCATACGAAACCTAGAAGAGCTGTCAGGAGCACCTACTGACTCATCAGCCGATCGTCTACTACTCTTCTCAACGCTTTCTGTGGGTATTTTGAGCTGACAGAAGCCTTATCTTTGCTGACTTCATAATTGTTTGATGCCCAAAGCATATTCTTTGCAGAAATGGAAGATCCAGGACTTACAATGCACAACTCAATGTCGCGATCATCAGCTCAACAGCTCAACAGCTCAACAGCTCGTCGCAAAACAACACAGAAATGGAAGATCCACAATGACCACATAGAGAGAGCTGACTCATCGTAATGTCGCATACGGCAATCCAACAACCAGGTACCTCGATACGAGGCTTCCCGGGCCGCAATCGAACGGCAAGGATCATTGTGAAAGTATAAGCCGTAGCATATTGGTCCTGCGGGTATACGTAGACCTGTCATCACTGAAAATGGTATACAGATCGGACGTAGTTACAGTTTCAGCGTAGGGCTTACCTGGCTATACACCCGCCAAGGAAACAATAGGATAAACGTATTTACATACTAGGGAGGAAGAAGGATTCGCAGCGAGCGCTTCGACCATGTGTACCAGCTGACAGGACAACTATAAGCGATGCAACCTGGGAACGAAAAGAGGAATACGTATCGAACAGTGGCAGTTTCGTCAGTGGCGGCCACGTAGCTCTTTCACAATCTCTCTTGACCGTATTCTGCAAGGGTAGTAGGGCTAACCGACGATACTATGCCCAAGGAAATAAGGAAAAAATAAAAGAGATCAGTGAGATCCAGCACATCCCCTCGTATGGCTGATCTCTCGCATTGGTAATCACGTACGGCCAACGGGCCAACATACCCGCTACGCCACCAAATTTCGAGCCCGAAAAACTGACACGAGCGTGGCCACGCCTTACAGCCTCTCATTATGCTCAAAAGACCCTTTGCCCACCTAGGTAGGGGGTTTAGCTTAGTAAGAGATGGCCCTATCACACCGCAATTGTGTGTATCCTTGGAGATTCGACCCAACAAGCCAATATTGATTTGAAACCCTCACCCAGCTTACGCAGCACCCAAACCTTACACTTTTGTAAGCTGACCTGACGTGGAAAGAGGGAAGAACTCTTTTTCCCCTCTTTCTCTCCCCACCCCCACCCGCAGAGCAAAAGTTACCAGACATTCGGAAACAAACCCCTTCCCCCCGTCATGTGAAAAAGACGGTGTGCCAATGTGTTTTACGCATAATCGCGAAAGAAAGGGCCTTTGGGAACAACCAACCGTGACGACTTGACAACCTAATCGACGCTCTTCGCCTCATTTCCCTTTTTTTTTAATTTCCGCTCAACCATGAAGCATCCAAGCTTCACATCATCATCATCGTCATCTGTCTCCTCTGTATGTTTCAAAAGTTGTTGTAGATCTCCGTCTTTAACGCTCATCACCTGCTGCTCTTAGCGGGACCGCGCCTCCCCCCCTCCCCCTGCCCATCCCAAAAGAAAAGAAGGGAAAAAAGGAAGATGAAAATCTTCAAGGGTGTCAAGATCGATAGTGATGGTAATAACTCAAATGTGTCATGTGCCTATTTTCTTATTACCACTCCTGCAGTGGAGTAATTTTGGTTGTTATTAGATAGGTAAAAGGTAGGCCTAAGGGGAAAGAGAGAAAAAAAAGAAAAAGAAGAAGAAAGGTTGTAACAGACAAACAGAGCAAGAGAAAGAAAGAAAGAAAGAGTGTAGCCTAGTCTTCCCTGCTCTTCTTCGTCTTGTTCTCTTTTGCGTATTGTTTTGCTTTCCCATGTAATCTAAATGTACTTAATGTACACTGTAATATTAGCGGGGAAAAGGGACGGGGGCGTGGTTTCCCAAGGATACGGGACGCACGTAGATCAACGTCAGCACTAGGTTGTTTTCCAATTCGTCTCCTCTCCCCATTCTACATGACCCCCAGTCCAACCCAGCCCAACCCAACCTAACCTACAAATTTCAGACCTGGGAGTCGGTCAGGGGATCCCGCGCCCCCTCCCTAGGCCCGTGTGAGCATTGCCAAAAAAGCAAAGCCGCCTTTTTTGGACGGGTAAATACGGGTATTATCAAATATTTCGGACGAATTCTCTTTTGAACGATGAATATTTTCCATTTTGGCTGTGTTGAGTGGGTTATGATAACACACGGCCTTTCCCCCCCCTCTCTTCCTGTTTTGAGTTTGGGCTTGTTGATCTCATGGATTTCATTCCTTCCCGTACCACAACCGTTCAAGATGAGAATTGAGGTGGGTGTGTGCATATATGTACTGGCTAATGTTTCAACAAGGTGGCATGTAGGTATGGGATTAATAGCGCAAATTTGATGAATTATTCTATGTATATATGTATGTGTACGTGCAGGGTTAAACCAGCTGCCCTCTTCCCCCTTGTCCTTGCTCCAAAATTCTATGTTGGGGTAGAACGACCGGATTCAGCCGTGTCCGTGGCCGAAGTATCATGGACCTGTGTTTCGGGAATAGTCCGCGAAACAGCCTGTGTATGGCTCTTCTCCTGTTCCTCTTCGGCCTCGGCCTGTAACTGTTCAGCCGAAGCATCTTGACCTTGTTGAGCAACTTCTACATCATCGTACTGGTTGCTTTGTCGATCAAGTCTTTGATCATGCTCAATCTCCGCTTGTTCGTCCGTGCCGTCCATGTCCGTGTCCTGTTCCGATGGGCTCTCGACCTGTTCCGTCTTGACCTGAGACGCTGACGTCCGTACGTGTATCGTATGATCGTCGCCCTCGTCAAATGCTTGCCGTGCATAGTCGTGCTGTTTGCGCGATGCGTCGAGGCCGGCAGGAAACATCTTGCCCATGATAGCATTGTGCTTCTCACTAACTGCTGAATTAGCAGGATATCCGCTTGGACTCGGTGAATCAGGCGCGTCCGCCGACATGGCAAATTGAGGGTTCGTAGGCGAGTGGCTTGCATCGCCCTCCTTTCTCTGGTGTACTTTGCGGAGGTTGGCGGCCGAGGATTGAGAACGCATGTCCGGGCGGCCGTCTTTGCGGATGAGAACACCGTCTGCGTTACGAATCGGCTTTGTGCGAGTCTTCTTCCCAGAACCGTACAACGAGTCCTGCGACGACCCGAAGCCAAAGTGCATGCCGCCCGACACACCTTGAAGGCCTAGACTGACAGCCCGATCGCTGCCGGCGTAGCCACCACGTGTGCCTCCGCCTCCACTGCCTCGGCGCGCGATGCCTCCCCGTCCGCCGCGTGCGATATGGTCATAGTAGCCGTCTGGGCTGGTTTGCGAGTCTGGCACGCCGTGCCAGTCATCCCATTCTGGTGTGTCGTGCAGATGGCCTGGCACGCTCTTCCTCACTTTGCCGCCGCGACTGCCGGGCCCTCCACCGCGCCCCCTACCGCGAGACCGATGTTCAATCATACGCTGCGACTCCGGGCGCCAGCTTTGGTCTGAAGGCGCATCTTGTGTAGCATATGGGGCATACATGGTTTGCTGCGTTTGTGATGCATGACTTGGTTCAGAGACGCTGGTCTGAGATTGTAGCGTGGGTGTAGGCGTCTGCGTTGTGATGCTGTCCAGTCTTTGCCTCTTAGGGGAACCAGGTAGGTTTGTAGTTGCTTCATGCGGACTTTCGACGCCATTTTGATAGTTTCGCTTGGTCCCGGCATTTATAACTGTCCAACTGCTGGTCGGAGTGGGCGCTGGTCCTGTGACTGGGGGGGAACTAGCTGTCGGAGGCACTGAGGAAGGGACTGGGAAAGAGGGCCGGCGGGGCTGAACTTCTGCAGTTGGTTGCAAAGCCTTTTCCTTGGCTGGCACTGCAAGCGCGGCGTGGTATGACTGAGCTGCTACGTGAGCTGGTTGAGGTGGCTGCGTTGCCGGCACAAGTGGAGCCTGGTATGGTTGTAAAGGTGCCCGATGCGCGGCGGCCTGTTCTAACCGATGTATTTTACCTTTCATAATCTCAATATGAACTTTCAGATGGTCAGCATCGCTGGTCTTGTGCGACAGTTCAGCCATCTGTTTCGCCATAAGTTCGATCGCTCCCTCTTGTCCACGAAACGATCGATCTGGCAGCATAGCCCCCGCACTTGACTGCTTCTCGACTCGCATAGCCTGCAACTCGTGCCTGATAGCCTCCATTGTATGGCGCATGCCCTGCATGTCGTGGTGGAGCCTTTGTTGTGACTCTTCTAACCTCTGGATATCGGCATTCTGCCGGAACAATTGGGTCTGGAACTCTTGACGAAGTGTCGCTTCGAGCTGCTGAACAAATTCTTCGCCGCGTCTTATATCCCGAGTATGGGCTGACAGAGCCCCACTGTTCTGGGAAATCTGCGTTTGCAGACGTTGGACGGCGTCAATACTGATCCCACTGGGCGAACGAGGATACTGATATCCGTTTGGGTGAGATGCCTTCCGAGGTTGAGCTTGATTTGTAACTGGTGGAGGTTCTTGCAGAACACCTGCAGTATTGGTGGCAGGTTCCTGGGAGGATTCTCGGTGAAGCACACGATCACTAGTGGTAGAATCCACGACAGGGGACGGGGAGGGTAGCGAGTGACTCGGTGTTTTCCGCACCATACTGTCCACCAGACTTGGTATTGGAGAATGCATTGACGGCGGGGCTGCTGCCATCAAGTGTCGACTGACTTCGATCTGATGCAATGGTGGCTGTGGTCGTTGATGACGATCGTGATGCTGTCCATGTAGTGCGTGAGGGTGGTACCCTAGGTGTTGTGAGAATGGTGGTGGGCGGGAATCGACCTCCATGGCTTCGGTTGACGACGCTTTCGGTGTTGATGCAGATGATGAAGGGCTGGGGGTATCCTCAATTGCGAGTATATCCGGTGCAGCGTCCTCACGCGGCTCTACTACAGTATATTGATTTGTTGCTGCTCCTTGGCATCGCAGTTCAATGCGACTCAACTTGAAGAAGTGTCGACCACTATGTCAAAGTGCAAGTCAGCCAACCGATGCTAACATGAGACTGCAAGTGGCGAATATTGCACGATCGAGGCTGAGCAGCGTCGGAAGCCGCGCACGATGCCAACCAAGTAGGCAAAAGTATCATGACTTACCGGAAATTACCCTTTCCTGCAGGCGCAGTTATAACCGTAAAGCCAAGTGGAGCGTCGTTGCAAGTGGGCCAAGGACACACCAAAGGCTGAATGGTACTGATGGTGTAAGGGTCAGTCAAAGAGTACTGGTGCGAACGAAACAGTGGTTATGCGAAGCGGGAAGCAAAGTGCAGACGGGCGGGTTTAATAGGTGATATTGTATAGTGTGGACAATTAGTACCAGACTAGCGCGGGTGCGCTTAGAAAGAAGAAAAAACTTAAAATACCAAGTAAAAGATTTGCGACCAGGATAAGGTTTATATAATATGTGGGGAGGATTTTACCCTGGTCGGGAGATGCAAAAGGAGAGTGCGAGGGGGTGTATTTAACAGTGCAATGGACGTGATGAAGGGCCAAGCTTACCATCCTTCTAGGTCTGTACCCTTTGACGCTGCTTTCTGCTTGCCTGTACTTCTCAAGGATACGCTGTATGAGCCAAGAAGTGTAGGGATGTAGTAGCTCCCGGTAACCCTGTACCAGGAGTTGTAAAAGTCTCCGATCATGTTATCGCACGATTTGCAGAAGCCTTTGGTCGAATGGCTGATGGGCGATGCAGGGCGAGAGGGGGCCTCGTCGGCACTTGCCATGTCGGCTGTCGCGTGCTGCATTTCGATCACGACCGTATTGTCACCGACGACGGATGCGTTGCAGGACACGGAGCGCTGACGTTGGTGTGTACTCCAGGCGGTATGTGTGTCACTAATACGAGCTTGTCTTACGCCCATGGGCTATCTCTTTTTTTCCCAATGGGCCTAGAGAGAGAACACATGGAAACGGGCCGAAAAAGATAGATCGACGTAGCGCGCCACAGACGATCCAGGAAACCTAGACTTGGTGTCGTCTTGATCTGATTCCTCAGCTTAACCGCGAGCGAGCAGGGATGCGGTACGATGACGAATTGATTAGTGATGGCCCAAAGGAGGGCAATTGCTGACTGCGGATATGGATTGGCATGCGAGACTAGTTGGGGAGGGGGGCGCGCCTCACACCAGGGTCCCGTTTCAGGCAGTGAGGTGAGATTGAAAACGAAGCAGAAGGGTGAGGCTGAGCTTGGCAAGAGAGTGAGTGTGTAGGCGAGGGGCAATGGCTTCTGGCCGTGCCGGGAAGAGTTGTTGAGATGGAAAATCGAGTTTGGGGGGAAAAGGGCAAGTCAAGTAATTAGCACAGGATTGGAAAGTCGTTCAATGATATGATTAGCGATGCATGAGCCCTAGTGGGGCCTAGCGCCCCTGCTATTCAGATTCAGAGCGCTCTATTACGAAAAAGTCGTCTCGTGTCGCAAGCGCGATGCGCTAGCTGTTCCATATCGCGCAATACAGGCCGGCACTCCTCGACTCCCACCCTCTCCCTCTCTCTCTCTGTGTGTGTGTGTGTCTCGGTCCCTCTACCATGCACCGCTACACTCGTCTGTTCTACCCACCTGGCAGATGTCAGACTCGTTGGCATCCTCCATCGTCACGTGCTGGGGTATCGGGCCCGCTAAGTCCAACTGCCGGCTATCTTCATTTACTATTATATTGTGACTATTACCAGTGCCAATCTCCACCGGCGTCATGGGCCAATAGCCAATCCACAGCAGCCGGCGACGTGATAGTATACTAAGACGCACTATACCCCCAAATTTACTTTGCCCGCTATATGTACTAGAGCATTTGTACCACGGCTGGCTAGCGCGCGCACGCACCCATTTAATGCCTTCACTGCTCCACTACAATCATCATCATATGTGCCAGAATAATGTCATACGGTGTCAAGGCCCATGTACACCGTTTGCACCTCCGGTTTTGCATTTCTTTTTTTCCCAAGCGAGGTGGCCGAACGCTTTGCGCTAATATCAATATAAGCAAGGGAATATAGACAGGGATCTTGATTGGCGACTACGCAATCGAATCCACCCAGTTGTGCCATCAGGCGACAGTCATTGAATAGTCCGTAGCCCGCGCTTTCCCTACGGACTTTTCGCAGACGATAAGTGCGTGCATTGCAGAAGCCATCTGGCCTCCAGCCCTGTGTCCCCTACCCAACCTCCGGCCTTGGCCCTGGCCAGACGCCACAGTTGGCCGCTGCTGCGAATTGCCGTATTACCACTCGATATGCACTTGATCACAATGTACGACGATAGACGATAACGCCGGGTTGCGCGTCCACACAGAACGAGCGCCAAGACTCGTCTTTTACTTGACAACGATGAACCCAACACCATTGCGGGCCTGCTGACACGCTTTTGAGAGGGCCTGCACCTCTGTATCCGTCCATTTCACACTGAGATTGTCCCAGTTCTTCGTAGCGTACTCGCGACGGTACTGCTGTTGCATGCCCTGTAGCCGTCGAATCTCTCTCGGATCGCCTGTCCCACTGTACACAATAAAGGCCGTGCAGCGTGGCAAAGAGTCGTAAATTTGAACAATGCGTTCAACTGTCTTGGAGACGGCGTCGCCGAGCTCGGCACCCTGGACGTCGACTTCTGCATCATCGCCATTGTTGGAGAGGCCTAGTCGTTGCAGTGCGTTTTGCCGGATGAGCTCAACGTCGGCTGTCTTTGCATCGTCCCACCAACCTCTTGCAATCTCCAACTCGCGCAGACGTCCCCAGACGAAATCCATCTTGTCCGTCGTCCCATCTTTGCCCTCAGCTTGTTGTTTCATGGTGCGATCAATGGCCTCGACCACCTCCGCATCGGTTTTGCAACCTATCGACACCTTTGCTTGGCCGCCGTGACCTCTGTTGGGATCGCCCCAGTCGATGACAGCTCCCGTACGGTGCGAGTTGTTCGACTTTGGCCGCGTTGACCGATCCAATCTCTTGAAGATGGATTCCGCGTTTGTGTCACCTGACCCCCATCGTGGACCCTTTTCGCACTTCTGCTTGACTAGATCAAGACATGTTCGAGCGTCTTCAACACTATCATGGCCTGCTGAGCCCTTCTGGACTTCGCGCTTGAGGTACTTTTGCGCGAGCCACTTCAAAGACTGCTTGTACGGCGGCCCGCGGGGGTGCGGATAGAGGATGCCAGTATCAATGAGGAAGGGGTGCGTCAGCTTGAGTGCATTCAGGTCAGAGTTTAGCGAATGTCCCACAAGGATCGTGCGCGGTGTGATGAGTTCCAACAGCTCTTTTTGTATGTCCGCCAGAGTGGTCGTGACATCCTGGAGCATGGCGGCTGTGATGCCGGACCATTGGGTGAGGTAGTCCTTGATGGTCACATCAGGCTTGACTAGCTTATCGAGAACTACGCTACCGTCCCAGTTCAACAGACTGATGCGTGTAAGTACGAGCTGGTCGTTCTCGGCCTTGCACATCTCACAGTCAACCGAGATGATGTGTCTACCGGCCGTTATACTGCCTTGCTCAATGTCGCTTTCGGGCACATGTCCGTCTTCAAGAATGGCGACATTGGTATCCACCCAGCCGTCATCGGCGGTTTGATTGGCCAGCTTCCTCCGCTCAAAATTAGCCTCCTTCGACTCGGGTGTTGTGAACATTGCTGGATGGAGCACGTATTCGTTCTCTTGCTGTTCCATGAGCGTGGCAATGTATTCAGTGATGCGTGTGCGCTTGTTCTCCCACTGCCTGGAGTTTTGTGGTATGGGCCCTTTGTGGCCGCTCTTCTTCATCTGCTTCTCCTCGTGCGTTTTTGGGATTTGCGAGGTTAGCATGGTATGAATGGGCGAATGGACCCTCATGTACTGATTATTGCGGTGCTCTCCTATAGCCTTGATAGGCCAAACATGCTCAAAAACATCAGAGAGAGGCTTCAGTGACGGCGGCAGCTTCTCCGACCTAAGATTGACTGGGTAGAAGTCATCAGACGACATGTGCAGCTGCTTGGCCTTTGAATCCTTTTGGGCCGTCGTAGCAGTCTCGACCTGTGCTCCAGCAGCTGTGGTATCAAGGGCAATGTCTCCATTGAACATGCCCATGTCTAAGCCCGGAACCATGAGCATAACAACCTGCTGGATATTTGCACGACTGCGCACAGAGACCCATTGCGGAGCATTGCCATCAGCAAGCAAGTAAAGCACCAACGACTGCAAGTCTGTGATTTTCACGTGCGAGTTTAAGCGGGCGTGATGCGAGTGTTCAATGGCTGGATAACTCCTCTGCAGCTTGCGCTCTTTCCGGCGCTCCTGCCTCGTCATGTTCTCACCCGACGGCTCCGAGCCAGCCCTGTGTGTGGTAAATGGGTTGCCCGTTGGCGACGGCTGGTTTCCCATGTATGCATCCTCGCTTGCAAACGGGTTGTCAAGTGGCGTCTTGTCTTCTGCGTAATGCTCGTCCGTGTGACGAACAGGGCCGGGGCTGGGAATGGGTGAATGCGATGTGGAAGTGGCGTGTGGGTTGCCGTGGTTGTGTGGACTGCGCTCCTTGCGCCTCCTCTTGGATCCGCCAACTACTGTCCAGCCTTGATCGTGGTCGTCGTCGCCGTCGCCGTCGCCGTTCGCTCTCGTGGTCGTTGTTGTACTGTCTGCATGGTCTTCGCCGCGCATGTGCGCCAGAGTCGCGCCCAGTCCGACGTCGACAGGAGGCTGCTCGTCGTCGCGACCACGACCACGCTTTCGTTTGGCCATGTTGAAGCTTATGCGACTGACATAAAACGACTAACCGCAACGCGATGGTCTGGGTTATTGTGGTTGAGCTTCAAGAAAATATTCGGCATCTGAGCGCATTGACGCTGCGCTAGCCGGGTCGTGCAGAAGGCTTGACCCGTTACCGTGCATGTCACATGACTACTACCTAGGATATAAAAGCCTACTCTGCATGCAATGGTATGCTCTGATGCGATGATATCTTTCAAATGCTTCCTATCCGTGTAACTGATGTTATAGTCTGAGCCTCGGGTCGCTGGCGTTGTACATTAATTACGCAATATACGCACGACTTGCATACCTAATCATCCTAGGCCCTTGTGCAATGCCGCCTTGTATGCCGGCACAGAAGCGATCAAAAGTGTAAGCAAAGAGATATTGGGAATAGGCCCGCGCCGGATGCCGAAGAAGCCACACGAATGGACGCGTGGACCATTCGCTCGTAGCGCTTGGCCCGGAGCTGACTGCTGTTCGCTATGAGAGGTTTGTATACCACACACTCGCGTAAACAGCCTATTTAACCGGTCATACAATATAATGCCTCCCTGCTTAGACCCTGAAGATCTCGCGACTAGCTGCATTGTGGCCAGCCCTACCGTACCCCAGACAACGTCAGCCTAGCAATCTCGGAAAACTGGCATTTGATAAAATAAACTTCTAAACGAACAAGGTCTTGAAGTCTAATTCCCAAGCATGCATGTATAAGTTAATAACGAATAACAATACGAGTTTTAGTGTGTATATACGAGACTTTGCGTTGCATCCTATGCGGCATATTCCGCCAGGTTCCGTCAAGCTCCAAAGTCAAAAATTTCACGAGGTAAGAATTGTAAACATCCTGAACGCAAATCCTTCGGAGAGCAACGCCGAGATTGACAGAGTTTCCTTGCTATGGGCTGTAGAGATCCTGGGGGGTTCCTATTGATTGTAGTCTACATTTGTACCTTGATAGTGGCTGACAGTGCCCTAGCCAATTGTAACTGCTTAGCACATTAGAATGTTTGGGGTCTGTTTGAACTGCAGTCAGATGCAGGGCTCAGACGATAGATATCGGCTCCGCCGATCGTAAGGTCACATTCAATTCATGTACATTTAACGGAAACTTTAGTGCAACAATTAAGTTTCACTTTCTCGTTGCTATACACTCGTCCTTGATTTTAAGCAGTTTGAAGTTTATATCTCCGACATCGAAAATGCGCGCTACCACTGCCGTAAGAAAGATCTTTACTGCACGGCCAAGTGCAACTATTTCGGGGACACCAGTCGTGGCAATACCTCCTACAATAACTGTCAACTGTCTCCTGTAAGAGACGAGTGTACGGTCGCACACGTTTAGTTTCCTTGCTAGTATGTATCACGCGGTATCTTTTTACCCTCCATGATCATGCAATGATGGGTATACATAATTCGGGTCAAAATAAACGTAGAGTTAAAATGTAAGAATGACGTATATGCACGAATGCAGACACTTATCAAATAAGAGTTTTTAGGATTTACTAACCCTTATCTCATCACTACGCAAAACTATACCTCGGGATTGATTATTTGTGAGTCATGTGTAATAAAATTGTAACAGGCTTTTAATTAAACCGAGTAAACCTTTTCAACTTTGTGCTCAAAGTGAGGATATTTGTGTGGATTTGAAAACCCAGTAGTTGAAGAGAAATAGATTGAAATGCGAGAGCAGAAGGTTTTTGGAAAGTACAAGAGTAAACCCAATGAAGCGCAAAAGAACAACTACCAGTAAAGATGAGGCCACAGCTGTCTTTGTGTCATGGTTCGCCAACATGGCAGCCCAGACCTTTTAGAGTTTGAACTCATACCCACGGTCCCTCAATTGAGCTTCGAACAAGGATAGTGGCTACAAGTCCCATCAGTAATTTTTGATTTTTGAGGGTAATTCAAGTTCATTGACTTACATTCACGAAAGATCTATACGACTCAAATGTGCCGTTATTTATAAGCTTGGGATTATTCAGACCAACACAGCCGAAGCAGTACTTCTCTCCCAGCGGAGGGCATTTGTGTTCCGAGCGACCTCTACTGAATGTTCAATAATCTGTACTTCGAACATGACAACATCACTGATAGAACATACTTATCATTGTTGATCGCCAACCCCTGCCCACTTCCATCACCTGCGCGATTGCGAAACAGTACGGCAGCCGTTTCAGTTCCTCAACCAGTAGACCGTGTGACTACCTCTGGTACGGCTCGATGCTTACGACTGACTGCTCCACTTCAAACCTAATGATCGCATTTGGCGCTGCCGTCAGCGTCTTGGTGGCAACACCGTAGCTCTTCGTATTCATTGCGCCATTGATCTTGCAGTCATGCACAAGAACCTTAGTTCCGTCAATCGAGATATCGAGGGCATATCCAGCGCCGTTGTTAGTCGATCCGTCTCGATTCATGGTGACGTTTGTGACTGTGATGCGCGACGCTGATCCGTCAATGCCGATGAAGTTGTTGAAGCCGGTGAGGTCTAGATTCCGAACACAAGAGTCAGTTGCCCAGCAGGAGATGGCAATTGCATTGCCGTTGCAAGTTTTTCCTCCAAGCCGAACGCCGGAGCACGTCGGGCCCACTCGTATGTTGAGATTCTCCACTCCTATCTCCGCAGGCAGCGCTGGTGGGGTGAATGTTGTGATTGCAATTGAGTTCATGATGTTGTTGGTAGCATTTAGCGAGTCCGTCAATGGAATATCAAGCGATATCTCCTTGCTAGAAATGGATGCAATACGGCGGGGTTGCTGAACCTTCTTACCCACCTATACAGAGTAAGTGTCTATATAACGGAGTTTGAAGGGTGTTGGGTACTGGGTGCTGACCTTCAGCCATTTGGGGTATGGTGTCATGCCTTGAGCATCAATCCATGCCTGAGTTACTGTCCTCTCGACCCGTACATTCATGCCGACCGCGAGGCCATTAAAATCTTCAATATGGACGATTTGGGTACCAGCTGGTACATAAGTATCAGTGATTGGCACGCTCTTCCCCTGCTATGGACGACTAGAAGAATTGCCTATTGTGATAGTATCGCCTTGCAAGCCTTTCAGCTCGAGAACGGTCAAGCCTAGTCCCACCCCGCGCAATGTCGTGTTGTTGCTGCTCTGTAGCCCCGAGGAGAGGGCATAGGTCCCAGCCTTTAGTTCAACGATGCTGCCACCGGCCTGGGTCACACTATTAAGTGCAGCCTGAATGATGGAAGACTGATCACCGCTGCTGGCTCTAAGTACCTTGTTCGCTGGTGTGGAAACATCTGGTAGTGGACGTTCGGAGTGATGGTACCCAGTATAAGAAAAGTCGGGAAGCTTATCGCCGGCAGCTGTTGATGTTTGACTGTAGTCAATTTTTACCGCATGAAAAGAAAAAATGGACGCTACGAGAAGTGAAAAAATCGAAAGGAAACGCGTAATGAATGCAATTTGAAGAAAAATATACTAACTGATCATTCATCTGAAGCGACTGCGTAGTTAATAACGTGTTTCTCTAATACGTTTCCTCCTATAGGTACTCTATTCATGTGGATTGTAGTTTGATAGACGTGCGGCCATCTTTTTATCGTCATTTTAGACGCACACTAGAACTATTCATTCTCGGTAAGTTTTGGCAGATCTCTTAAATGTGAGTGGAGAATTCCTGGGTCGAAACGCTTTGCAAATCGCCCCTCGAACTTGCGTTGCTCAGTGTTGAGATACCGGTTGAGGTGGAATATCCCCACCATGGCTTGATATGACTGCTGGATGCTCACGAAACAACACTCTTATCCTTCAGGCAACGGACCTTCCAAAGCCGAGTCTAACCCTAGCTGTAACACCTTGTAGCCCCCTGTACTTTTATTTACTGGAGATTACTATCGGTCGCACTTCTTCGCTACAAATGGAGTTAGCATCACTGCTGTTTTTAGTCCGATCCCAATCAAATCTGTTTCTCTACAAACCCTGCATACCGGTTACAAAGGTTGACAATAGCTTTCGGATCTGCCACGTTCATACCTAAGCGGAATGAAGAGGCGTGACGGGTCGAGGTCCCTTTACCTGTACCAAGTATGCCGCTCTCGGAACGGACAAGAGGCTCCGTGACCCATCCGGAGGCCCGAGTATGAGACCGGACTACGGGACCCGAGTTCGGCGCGAATACATCAACGAATAAGCCTAGCCATGATGGATAGTGACAGTGTAACAATATATGACGTATGTGGCGAGTTAAGCATGCCTCTCACAGATGCTACTGCAGCTCCTTCTGCGGCTTGGTACACCCTAATGCGCGGTCCCACACCAACCAACTCGACTACATCGCAAGACAGATACTTCGAATACTACGAATACTCTAGCCCAAACTGATATCAGGATTGAGCATGCATGCCATCCTGTTTCTACCAAGGGTGCATCGTTGCTTACGCCTCTCGGTGTGTGAGTACGTCGACATTCACCAGATCAAGGCTTGCGACTACAATGATCGCGGCTCACTCTTTAACTCCTTGCGACATATGTCTACCATCAGATAACTATCACGGAGCTTGTACACACCAACTTCGCGCGCACGAATTGTAACTCGTCGAGATTTCTTTCAACTCTTAGGGAACTGTGCGACTTTGTCATCTTCGATACATAGCTAAGCTCATATTGACCGGGCATTTTTGGATGAAAAAGGAGAGGCAATGCGTGTGCAGCATTTGTAAAGCATAAAGAACTCTATACGAACGTCTGTTACAATGAACATAAACACAACAACCAGGTTTTATGCAGCGCGAACAGAGTATTTGGCATATTACTTGTATGTTCATGCAATACAAAAGTAAAAGAATGTCCGCTACAGAAAATTTATTTGTGTTGATCGATTTCTTGATAGTCCCACCCAGTATGTTCGACCTCAGCACCCGTTCTTCCACCGACCTGATGTTCGGCGATGTTTCCACTAAGCCACCTCAAGATCGGTTATAAATTGAAATCACTCGGATTGGTGTCTCTGAGCAGTCGAAATTTGGCCTAGCAGTAGTCGACGATATTGTAGCTGGGATACACATGGCTAGTCATGCAAGACTGGTTGGCGCCTTCGATATACAGTGCAGTAGCTAGTGTCATATTAGCATCTGGACGCACTCTTCTCTTGCGGAACACTTACTATTGACTGGGAGATTCTGACCAGGTTGACGAATAATTGTCTGACTGTCTGGCATAAGATCGATTTTACAGTCAAGCTGGTCCTGACCACCATTGACAGTAGAACTGCCCGTCCACAGATCGATGTGCCGGATCTGGGAGCCCCAGTCGCTGTTACACTGAGCGCAAGTATTTTCGAATCGAAGATACTTGCGCGTATAAGGGTCGTAGATGATCTCGCACTGGTGGAATCCCCTAGGAGTAGAGGTGAAAGACAACAGGTCGTCGTAGGTACCACTACCACTAGCTTCAAAGCCGCGTCCGCAGTCGTATGCGATATCTACACTGGAGGGGTCGTTTTCTGGATAGCCATAGAAGGTGTGGGTCACCTGGGTGACTATGGTGCAAGCCATGGGGACTGTCAGGAAGGGAAGCGGAATAAAGATTAAGGTACGCATGATTGAATAAGCTCTGATCGTGCATTCTGTTAAATTTCGACTTTCTAAAAAATCAGGGTATCCAGCAAGTTTAGCATTCGGTCATGACACCACACATGGGCCCTGCAAATAGATCAACGGTCGAAGAGCAAACCAAGTCGGACCTTCTTCGCGGTTCAATACTCCATACGAGGATCGAACGTGTGAACAAAGGAGGATACATGTTGATTCAGCGTTTCGGGAAGGTGATTCTCGCCGCAATTTTGGAAGTTGACGCACACTTCGAACATCTACAGGCTGAACGTTCGGACCATAGTAAGATGACGGGGGCCTCACCGTATGAGTAGGCGCATATACAAGCATGTACCCAGTAACGCCGATGTATGTGGTGTTTAAAAAAGTAGGGTAGTAAATCTCTAGTGACGGCCTTCGATTTACAGCACGTATTACATAGCAGGCCCTAGATGAATGCGACAGCGTTTGTGTCTCCGTGCTGTTTTAACACCACTTACCCTAGTTGTGACATCATCCGGGGTACCCGAATCAAGTCCTCAAAAGGCTACAGAATTTAACAGTTCCCCCGGTCTCCAAGTAGGCCTGCCTTCGCCCTACGAAGATACTATTTCGAACCTCCTCGATAACTTCATGGTAAAGGCGCATAGTTGTGGCATCAAACTCTTGATCTCCATCCACACCTACAACGATCTGGGGGGTAATGTGAACTTCTATGGAAAGTGGTACAGTACTGGCGATTTCTATACGGACAAGAATGTTATCAGTCTGTTCAAGGATCGTATTGCTCACGTCCTTGCAAACGTCAACCTCATAATGGCAAGACCTGGACTCAAAGCTCTGAGTATGTATTTGCTTTTGAAACTCAGAACGAGGCTATGTATGAAAACGTATATCATGCCTTCATCTGCAGAGACAACATCGCTAACGCAAGTCAAAGGAGCACCCAGATGCGCTCACCGCATGGCAGTGCACTATGGCTCAGACAATCAAGGACAAAATGTAAAACAACCTAGATATTCTTGTCACTACAGGTCATGCTTCTTACCTCGCTACTTCTGTGCAAGACGCATGCTTCTCCTGTGGCGCACTCGATGTGATTGCTATCCGTGCCTACAGTGTAGGCGACTTTGAGACTTTGAAACTCAAGACATTCGTCGACAAGGCCAACAACGCTGTCAAGAATCTTATCATACAAGAATGGGGTGTATGCTACACTGATAGCCCGAACAACAATTGCCACGGTGGCTCGCCGATCGATTATAGTGCACGCGACAATAACATTTGCACCTGGGCGTCACAGATCGATGCTGCCGGCATTCCGGTTCTACTGGTAGATTCTCCCCAACGCAGACTCTCATGACGATTGGGACTATGAGGTTGGCATCAACGACGTGAACTGGTCCGCTCTTTAAGCTGCTGACCTCGCTGTTGGCCAGACTACCTCTGCTTTCGACTTTAATCACTGGCTATTGTAAAGCCGTCCGGATAGCCCGTGCGCGCGCTATCGCTCAGATCAAAATTGCAAAACCAACATTAAGGACGCACAGGAAAGAGATACGACAAATTGGGGAAAGATAAATGGCATAGAAGATTGGCATTCGATAAGGAGTGCAGGCAAGATACGGAGCTGGAACATCGGCACTAAGCGCACAGATGGTTTCAACATAGCTTAATAGGTATAAGGCATCAATGCAATGCAATGTTAGCGTATATACTAATTGTATACGAGTGCGGAAGTCTTTATTTAAAGCATTGTGGCGTTCTGTTTCCAGGCCTGTGATTACAACACGAACCAAAAGTACCATTACAAGACTTGCATTCGAAACCCAAGGCTGCGAAATGACAGAGTTTTCTGCGCACAGACCGCCTTCATTAGCATGGCGCTCGGCCATTCATTTTCACATAGTTGGTTAGACAGCCATCCCCAGACGGATGAGTTGGCTAACGCTCAGTTCGTATTACTATACTGCCAAGGGCGTGTGATCGTCTCCGCTAACTGCTTACCAGCTAATGAAATGGCTCATTACTGCCAAGCCCCCCGTGTCAGACTTACGAGGACAGCGGAGATAGGGATGGAGTTCAAATACGGCGGCTGCCCTGGTATGGGTTTGCTTGAACGTTATCAATTTTTGCTTCAGCATGCTGGCCCCCATTTCTGGGTCGAAGCCCTCGTGGATGCAGCCCTCAAACTCCTGGAACATTTTCGCAAGCCCCCGATGGATACGGACTGCACTGGCGACAATGGTGCTGGTGTCGATATGCGTCTTTCTCGCCCTGGAAACAAGCGCATTCGACAAAATCCCAATTGCGGCCTTGAGCAACTACAAGAGTGCTAAAGTAGAACAACCTCCACCAGTCCCCATGCCATCTTCAAATGGGCATGAAAGCACCAAACCGGAAGAACCTCTACTAGTCTCTGTGGCGGCCTCGAGCAATCAAGAAACCGCAAAGCCAGAAATACCTTTACCAGTTTCGACACCATCCTTGGATAATCAAAAAAGCACCAAACCAGAAACACCTACACCGGCCCCAAAACCGCCCGCGAACATTCCTGAAAGTCCCAAACCAGAAAAAACTCCAACGGTCCCTACACCACCATCCTACCTCGAGGCTACAACTAACCCGGCTGCTACCGACAAGGTAGAGAAGCTAGCTTACGTTACCTTTCTCTCGGGAACTGTTGATTCGGGCGATAACTTGGAGGAGGACAAGTACTTCCAAGCCGTGCGCATCCTCATCTGGCAGCTTGTCCACAAACCCGAGACGCGCACGAAGCACGATGTTGTCGTCATGGTCACACCTACCGTCTCTGAAGCGCGGCGGGATAGGTTGAAAAAGGATGGCGCCATCATTCATACCGTCGAGTTCCTGCACACGGTCAACGACAGCTGGGTCCACCCTGAGAAGCATCGCTGGGATGACGTGATGACCAAGATGCGCGTTTGGGAAATGACACAGTACAACCGTATCCTCATGCTCGACGGCGACTCGATGCTGCTCAAATCACTCGACGGCGTTTTCGACGACCCAGGTGCTCAGCTCCTGGCCACCAAACCCTCCGACGACAGCGACCTACCCCCGACCTACCTCCTCGCATCCAACTCGGAAGTCTGGGACTCATCACACACGTTCCCGCCCACGTACACGACAGGCATCAAGGATGTCGGGTACATGAATGCCGGCTTCTTCATTCTCGCGCCCTCGCTCCCCGCGTTTGAATACTACAAGAAGCTCCTTAACACGCCCAACTCGTTCGACCCCCGATATCCAGAACAGAACCTCATGAATTATGCGCACCGCTGGGACGGGCCCATGCCGTGGCGGGAGATTGCGTATACCTGGAATGTTCGTTGTCCAAACGACAACGATATCGAAAAAGGGCTGGTAAGTGTGCATGAAAAATGGTGGACGCAGCCATACATTCACGGGAATGAAAAGACCAAGCAATGGTTGTTGTCAAGACGATGGGAGATGAAGGGGTGGTATGATGCTTTCGAGGCATCGAACTAGACGTTTTTGTACAAGATTATTTATTCGGAAGAGAACAGAAGCATTGAATAAGATAGTTTAAGATTATTTTTTATAGATATACCCCAAGCCAAGAGGGGCACCTCGGCTAGAGCACATTACAGCACCTACATTCTTGCTAAATCTTTACTCGCCTTCCTCCCATATGAATGGTCCAGCGAAGTTAGTCTGGACTACAATATTATCCATTAACCCTAGTAGAGGGAACAACCTTCCTTTTACGTCCTTGAACTCGCTTGCTAGCCTATGTCCATCCCGCGTGAACCAGATAGTCTGCGTGGAAAGATCTACTCCGCAACCGATAACGTGCCCTTCGCGGTAAGGTATCCCATTCGCAACTGTGGAGCCGTTCTCACGACAGCTAGATAAGAGGCAGCCATCTTGTCCATGATAGCCCCAAGATTGCGCGCTTGGAGCAGCTGCACGAGGTGGCCATCCTGGAAAGGTGATCGCGGAACCACCAATGGTGCAAAATCCAATAGCTACCACGGGAAAATCCCCATTCGAACCTTTTCTTGCCTTTCCGACCGTTGTTTGAATTGTAGTCTCGAAATAGAAACGTTCCAGTCCCGCTGGCAAAGGCTTATTCGTAGAGATGCAGATACGAACCCCCGAGGTATGTGCGACTTTGGTGCCGTTTTCCATAATCTCTATTCTCGTATCTTCTGCCCATTGTGAGGGCAACATCCCGGCCCACGCAGCCTGTCCACCTAGAAAGCAAACAGCTTCCTCCTGCTTGTGGTCTCGTGCCAGTTCCATTGGTGTCCAGCCGTATTTATCTCGGCGATTGAGATCTGCTCCCATCTTGGTGAGTTGCTGAAGTAGTCGCAAATTACCATTTGTAGCACACACGGCCACCAGCTCCGGATCGGCCGCTGCAACTACTGGATCTGTGTCGACTAGAAGCGATACGATTTCTTCAAATGCAGTTTGATGATTTGCCAATGCCCATTGCTCGTACGCCAGCGTCAATGCAGTTTTCCCATCATTGTTACATAGTGCAACACAAGTACGCAACTTATCGTCGACAGTGGCAGCGAGCAGAAGTCGGACACAACCTGTTTTGCCGAGCCAAGCAGCCCGGTGGAGAGGTGTCATGCCTTTCTGTGTGTCTTGTTCGTTGAGAAGGAGACTGTCGATGTCGTTTGATGCTTGAGCTCTCTGGATCAACCTTTCGACGACGTATTCAAAGCCATGTGCAGCTGCTTCCCGCAAAGGAGTGCGCCGGCTTCTCGTTGGTAGATTAATCTTGGATAGTGGGAGATTGATCCTAAGCAGACTGTCAACCAAGAAGTTCGCATTGTCTTCGGTAGCAACATTCAAACAGGCGCAAAATAGTGGTGTCCTGTCATGTTTGTCGGCTATATTTGGCGTCGCTCCATGGGTCAGCAATATCTGCAGGCACTCCCTGGTGCCATACAATGCTGCGTTGTGCAATGCAACTCTGCCAAAATGATTCGGGACATTTGGTTGAGCTTTTTTCTCGAGCAAAAACTTCACGCAGTCGGTATGGTTGCCTATTGCAGCCTGTTGGAGAGCAGTGTTCCCTTCATCATCCTCGTCGTCGATCTTCACAATCTCGCTCAGGAACAGAATTCGCAGCGTGTCTAGGCCTCCGTATAGGCAGGCCATCTGAAGTGGTCGGACGGAATACCGATCTTCCTCATTGACGTTTGCCCCGAGTCTTACAAAAGCTTCTAGGAGCAATTCCGGGACTTTGCGTCGCAGAAGCAACACGTGCAGGGGCGTGTTTCCTTTACTGTCATGAGCATTGATGTCGGGGCTGGCTCCATTTTTATTGTAGGCAAGTAAAAGATTCAATGCATCTACATCTTCGCCCTGCCATGCAAATGAATGAAGTGCTGTCCAGCGATTTTCTTTGTTGGATTTTGTTGGATCGCCGCCGTGATCAAGCATGAGTTGGATATCTGCCAGTTCTGAGCGGTTCAGCAACCATTTCTGGACTGTATGAAAGTCAGTTCAGCTGCTATGATTGAAAATCTGACAGGTATTTCTCACATGCCGGGGTCGAATCAATCGAGGTGTTAAGATCAGCATGACGTTCAAGAAGCAAACGGAGCATCTCAAGACTGTTGACCTTGTCGGCAGCCACCTGAAGGGGTGTCTTCTGGACCCTAAGGGTTGTCGCATTGATCTGAGCACCCTTGTTAAGAAGATGCGTTACCCAACTTGTCAAGCCCAAATATGCAGCAACATGTAAGGGATCAAGATAGCCTTGGTAGTTGGCGAGTGTGGTATCCGAAAGTTGCCATCGTTTGAACCAGGCTGCATTTTGAGTCACCCAAAAGTCTAACTCGTCAAACAGATCAGCCCAGACGCTGCTCTCCGATCGTTCCACTAGACTCCATTCAGATTCTGCTTGTAGGATATGGTAGTGCCAAAACCCCATCTCATACCGATACATCCTAAGATCCGGGTCGTTGTATTTCTCCTTGTGTTTGTTTGTATCCGGTATATGGGTCAAGTTAATCTCGCCTCTATCCTCGTCGTCTTGCGATTCGTTAGGATTTTCACGTGTTTTCTTATCTTCGGGGCCCTCTCTCTCTTCCCCTTCATTATCCTTGGTCACTTCTTCCATGCTCTTTCCGATTCTCGGTCCCTTTTCCTTCCCTAATGCGCATGCATCGCTTGATGGTGCCTGAGAGATGTCGACAGACCTATTGGGTTTGTGCTGACCCGCCTGCCTTCGATGCGGGTCCCTAGCTGCATTGATGTTCCTCAAGGTTTTCCTTTTTTTGTCTGGTTCCTTTTTCATTGTGGAGTCGTTATTGCCATTTTTGTGTGAAGCTACCTTATTCTCTGGAGTGTTGGTTGGAAGACCTGATTGGCTCCATAGAGGTCTTTTATCTTCGCTTGTTGATCGTCTCTGGAAAACTGCGTTGTTCATGGTCCTCATACACTCTAGTGCAAGCCTCAAATGACCGTGTTTTTTAGAGATCGTTAAAGTGTCGGTGCCAACCTTGGCAGATTTGCAGCTTGTGCAAAGGTGAGCCTTGGCATCTTCATTCTGTGGAGGTGCTACGCTCGTAGAGATACAGAAGTCGCGAATCTGTGAGGGGTCTTGCAGATGAACCAGGTATTGACCGGACCAGGACTCCGATTCGAGCCTTAAAAAAGGCCCGCGCGCATCTTGCAGCTGTTCAATCTCGAGTGTGGAGCTTTTGGGAAACCGTCCATCATCCAGTGCAATGGCTTCTTTCTCTACATGTGGGCCTCGCTCTCTATAGGTACCCTGGTATGCGTCCATAATCTCACCGAGTCGAAGAGGTACTGGTGCGAGCAGAGACCACAACAGCGCTGTTTCTAGCAGCTTGATGTAGCTTGGGCCCATCTTTTGAAGTGCATCATGGTAGACACTTTTCATTCCCTCTGGAAGCTCCCGGAGTCGGTCTGATAGCGGGCGTTGGAATGGCACTCGCATGAAGGGGATTGCGATTGCATTAATGTAAGCGAACTGTGAACCTGCCCTTTCGAGAATGGCATTTACAGCCGCCTCTTGCTCGACCTGCGTGAGACCAGGGATGTCTTTCAGTGCATCCTTCAACATGTTCCTCATATCGTCGTGGTTGCAATTGCTGACATTTACACTATACAGCATATTCTTGATAGCTTCGATCTGATCGTAGAACTTCGCGTCGATAGGGCATCCAACAAGGAGCTTGACAGACCGATGTCCGAGTTTTGTGGCCTTTGATGGGATCAGGATACCTTGTAATTTCTTCATCAACTCTCGTTGGTCATGTTTATCAAGACACTCTACTTCATCTAAAGCAACAACGATGTTAGCATCCAGAAGTGTAGCTATATCTGCGAAGGCATCAGCAAATTCGGGAAGATGTTCTGCACTGTTGACGTTGCTGATAGCCCTGCTCCTGGCCTTCTCTTTCTTCTCTGAGACCGCAAAAACCTTGTTGCAGTCCTCGAGTCGCTTGAGTTTCTCTTCATCGAGTCGTGCATGATCATACAACAAGTAAAGTAGCGTATTGCATACTGAATCCACAGAGAGTTCCTTGGCTGCGGCCCCTCCATGGCTCGAACCACAGTTCACATAGAGCGAGATTGTTTCGTCGACATTCTCTAGATCTAGCCGGTCGAAGACTGTTGCGATGACTGTTGTCTTTCCAGAGTCTGTTCAGCTTAGCTAGTGTTCAGGCACAATGACGGTCCCACACTAACTTTCTTGACCGTTGATACATAGCATGCCATTGGTTGTAGATTTGTACCAGTCTATGTACTGCTGGTGCTTGAATATCCAGAGGCATGTACCATGATGTCGTTGGTCGAGCGCATCTACTAAGGCATCGAATGTATTTTTCTGAGGATTCAGCGTCTCTTTGTTCTTTTCAAACGTGTCGTTGGCGATATCCCACGCGGTTTTCGGCTTCGTTGTCGATTTGATGTCCTCCATACTCGTCAGCACAAGGGCCAACTTAGCGTCTTGCTCCTTGTGCATTTTCTGAAAGGTCTCTTGGAAACTTGCGATTTTGTTGACTGTCTCTTGAATGTTGTCGATAAGGCTTTTGACAGCATCGATTTGGTGTAGAGTTTTGTCTTGGAATATCGCCTGGCTGTCCTCGAGTATCTTGTTCTTGCAGGCAGCGATAGTGGCCATATCGCCTTCAAAACTTCCCTTTGATTCGCCAAAAAAGTCTCTGATTCCATGTCTCAGTCTGGCCAAAGTACCAGCACCGAGGTGGCGTTTAACGGAAAAAGAAAAACTGAGTATAGCAATATAAGCAGCTTTGATGTCATCAAAGAGTTTTCCCACCACGGGACTCGGTTTCCATTCATTCGCTTTCGATCGTTCGTCGTACAAGCGGTCGTAGTGTGGAATAATGACCATGATTTCCGTGATGTCTGTCAAGGCCGATCCGAAGAACAAGTATAGGTCATAGTTGCTCCGTATAGCGGAAAGCGTAAGCTTGACCGCGAACCACGCCAAGCCAACGCTCTCGGGAGCGCCTGTCATGGCGTAGTTACCAATAGCAACGAAGTTTCCAATGTTCTCCACAAGCTTTTCGATCCAAGGAGCTGGTAACTTCTCGCCCGCTCTGTCTTTCAGTTCATCCGCCGCTTTTTGTGCGTCCTTAGGGTCCTCACGCTCTTTCAGGAAGTCTCGGAGCATTTTGGTATGCTTGTTGTCACCTTGGTAGCGCATTTTTGCAGCCTGTTCGAACTGCCAAAGACTGTCCAGATAAAGCTGCGAAGACGCCATGGCGCAGGTGCGAAGTACAGGTATGGTTGGCGGTGGTTT
The DNA here is from genome assembly GCA_034640345.1 of Drechslera avenae. Taxonomy (NCBI): domain Eukaryota; kingdom Fungi; phylum Ascomycota; class Dothideomycetes; order Pleosporales; family Pleosporaceae; genus Drechslera; species Drechslera avenae. The sequence continues at coordinate 178,192 of JAXRVH010000046.1, forward strand.
AGCCGATGGTGTATACAGGCATCGAGCAATCTGGTTCAAGCTGTATGTCAAGACCGCACCAGACGGCAATCAGGAGATATGATATATCATCTAACTCTTGAGTCGGAGTGCTGGTTCACTAGGCTCGGTAAGAACGCAGGCAACGTGCTACCTATGTATGGAATGCAGTTCAGCTCACATCTCAGCTGGGCGCACGTCGTTGCCGGACGCGATTTGTTAGCCGCATATCTAATCAGCTCGTGTGGGCGTCAAAGATGATTTCTGGATGAAGGCCGATCGGTTCTTTCCACAACTAATGCCACCTATACTGTACTACACAGTAGCGAAACTGTGTAGAGATGGAGCATGCACACTTCCGTCTTCAGCGACGCTAATTAACATAACAGCTCGGTTAGCAGACACACCTAGTACGTGTTCCATAGTAGACCAGTTAGCTTCAGCAGAAACTCAATTATATAATGATACATTGGATACAGATGGCCAACCAAACTGCTGGAGATTGTGCGCGAGCTATCGGCTGCCGTTACCGTAAGAACGTTTATTTGCTTGCTCTGTGCCAGCCTCGGGACTGTTGCATGTACGCCCACATGTTCCGGGAGTCGAAAATGCAAGCCACACGACCTAGTCCCCCGTGTCACGCAACATCTCATCGGGATCGTGAGCCGAAGCAAAAGCAACGGTCAAGCGCAACTCTGCAAGCGCTAGACTCGTCCCCACACACTAATGCGCAGCTAGCCAAGGATCAGCACAAGCCTAACGTTATACCACAGTGCTAAAGATTGGAGTGCAGGTAAGCGATAGGTAAAACATGTTTGTGGGCCTTGGATAACTTTTCAAGTTCTTATTGCAATTGCAGCCATGGTCTGTACCTGAGCTGATAATCAAGGACGCTACAGCGAGAACGGGCACCGCTTACCACATGCAAGCAAGATGCAGCAATGGATTTCAAGTCGAACTAGGTAGCTTCTTACGAATTCTCTTTACAATGTCGTACGGTGTTGTACTGTCGTTAGTGATTTAATAGGGCTATATGGGGTATCGTAGATTCGAAAAAGTCCAAGCCTCTACCCGGCAAGCACAAGGGGCGTAAAGATGGAGTCGACACGTGATTGCACGTGGCCGTACTAAGCTATACGTTAGTTGAAATTGACTATACAGATACACCCCATCTCGCCGGATCTTGCGCATGTCTTCATTGAATTCCACCAGAGAAAACGACGATACAGCCAAGGAAATGATAGAGATCTTCAAAACCCCAACGAGGCAAGGCGTGATCGGCTACTTTTGTGCAAATCCACCAGCGAAGACGCGGACCTGGCTGAAGAGGGCGTCGACGACGGAACAGGGCTATCCATACATCAATTCGTAGCAACTTCCGGGCGGGAAAAAGGCAACTTTGGCCATAATTGAGCACCATGGCATCGACCGACTTCAACAGGCGTGCAGCTAGCATGTTAAAGATGGGGTAGCGGTCGATTTCACAACGTCAAGATCGCTTTGCTTACGCTGTCGCCCAGGAAGCCAACTCGGTCTTACTCCGCATGGGCCGTCGTACGGTCGTTGCTGAACCACGAGGTCGCGGAAAATTTGGAGCTGGTCGCGATCAAAGTTCCGGCATGAGATGACAGTCGGGGGTACTTCGGCTACCCCAATCCGGTCCTCAAGTCCCATTCGCAAACACATATGCACATTAACCCATTCGAGGGAACCGCAATTGTATTGCCGATGCGCCGTCTTGGAAGATCTGGTGACGGAGACATGCCCTTGGCGTAATTCATGAGGTATAATAACCTGCCATGGTCAGGTTCGCTCCTCGCACACCCTCCGTCACAATTTGTGCTAGAGTGCTTCAAAATGGCTAGCCGGCGGCAGCCTTCTCTATTGCGGGCCCTCCTCTTGGTGGCGATCCTCGAGCGTCCATCACTTGCCTCGACGGCTTCAAAGCGTGGTAGTTCTCAGGAGCCGTTATGGCCGTTTGTGGACCCCTTGATTGGTACTGTCGGCCCACGCCCTGGTTCTGCTATTGCAGGTGGAAATTCGTTCCCGGGCGCAAGTCTACCATGGGCGATGGCGAAACCAGGAATCGACACGAGTTACATTGGACTGCCGAACGGCAGTGCAGTGGACGCCAATGCTGGATACACGCCTCTGGGAAATGTAACGGCCGTGAGCATGACCCACGTCAGCGGATCTGGGGGCGTGCCAACCTGTCGGTTCTCTGCTTCCGCAACTCGCTACTAGTACTGACAAGAAGCAGATGGATTGATATCGCAGATGCCGCTATCTGGCAACTTGGCTTCTATCAACCTTGCCGACAATATGACTTACGCTCAGAATCGTAGTTTGCACTTGGAGTCTGCAACAGTGGGTCTATTCACTACGACCCTGCAGAATGGCATCAAGATCGAGATCGCCTCCGGTAATCACACCGGATTCATGCGATACACTTTTCCTCCTCCACAAACACTTTCGAACAATGGATCCACCTTTAATGTTCATCCGACGATGCCAGGAGCTCGCACAACCAACGAAAACGATGCGCACGTGCTTGTAGACCTCACACACGTGCTGCCAGCCTACTCGGGGATGGCCTATTCTCAAAAATACGTGCGAGGGGACCTGCATGTCCGGTCTTCCTCAAATTCGTTGCCCTCATACTATGGGTCTGCAACCTACTCGGGTGGCTGGCCGCAGCCTGATGCTCACACGCTCCACTTTTGCGGGAACTTTAGTGTCCCTGATGACTCTGTACTAACCCCTATATCCGACTATGTCCAGCCAGCCGATCCCAGTATCGTCCCTGGCGTTGGCACGTTCAGTTGGCAATATAACCCTGTGTTGCCTCCAAAATTCACGGCCCGACCGGTCCCCCGGGGGTACCCTGACTTGCGATCCTATTCTGGGAGCGGAATGGGCCTTGGAGCTCTGTTCAGCTGGTCGCCAACCGAGGCGCGAGTCAACGGCTCTCTTACCATCGAAGCCAAAGTGGGCATTTCGTACATTAGTGCTGCCAAGGCCTGCTCGCACGTAGAACACGAGCTTCCTGATGCAAAATCCTTCGAGGATATCGTCGAGCAAGCAAGGCAAGAGTGGGAAGATAAGATACTAAGTAAAATACAGATCGGAGACGATGGCCATGCGACAAGCAACAACGCAACACTGAAGAGAATGCTGTACTCGGCATTGTACCAGACAGGTCTGATGCCAACTGATAAAACGGGCGAATGTCCTGTGTGGGAGTCGAACGATTCCAAGCCATACTACGATGATCACTATGTAAGTTTACCTTTTACTGACAAGCTTGTGGAGTTCTGATTGTTGCAGACGTTGTGGGACACGTACCGGACTCTGCTACCTTTGTACCACCTGATCTTCACAAAGCCATACTCTCGGATTCTTTCTGGACTCATTTCAATCTTTACCGAAGAAGGCTACCTACCTGCCGGCCGTGCAGCGAACTGGAACGGACGGGTTCAAGGCGGCACGCATGCAGACATGGTCTTGGCGGACGGTTTTGTGAAGAGCGTCCATGCACTATCCGGCGAGACAGGCCGGGGTGAGCTGGGCAGTGGGATCGATTGGCAGGAGGCTTACAGAGCCGTGATGAAGGACGCATACGTCATGCCTGAGCGGAATGTTGACTCGGTGACATTTGATGGGGCCACCAAGGAAGGGAGAGGGGCACTAGACGACTATCTCTCCCTTGGCTTTATCACGCGCAACCACACCCGCAGTGTTTCTCGTGGCGTCGAGTACGCGCAGAACGACTTTGCAATCTACAGCATGGCGCATGGACTCCAGAAAGCTCGGAAAGATGTGGATCAGCTGCTTGACCGAGCAAGCTGGTGGCAAAACCAATGGAATCCCACGGCGAACACAACCCTCAAAGGTCTGGGCATCTTCACGGGCTTTCCAGGCCCCAGAAACGCGGACAGGACGTGGAACGTTACTGGTTACGACCCACTAAGCTGCGGAACTTGTGCTTGGGATGCCGATATCTACGAGGCCAAGGTATGGGAGACTGCGTTTAGTGTCGCGCCACACGACATGGCCAAAGTCATACATCTAATGGGTGGTGACGAGGCTTTTGTTCGTCGACTGGACGCCAGTTTTGTCCCTGGTTTCGGCACGTCGGTTGGTGCGAACAACGATGCCGGCTCTGCCCTCTTCAACCCAGGCAACGAACCGTCTTTCGTGACACCGTTTCTCTACAACTACGTCCCTGGCATGCACTGGAAGACGGTCAACCAGACACGGGCCATTGTCGACGCCTTCTACACTGATGCTCGCAACGGGTACCCGGGAAACATTGACGGTGGCGCTCTGCCCAGCTGGCTAGTTTTCAATCTGCTAGGCATCTTCCCCGTGCCTGCGCAGCCGCTCTACCTCCTTTCCGCCCCCCGGTTCTCGTGCCTGACCATTTCACTCTTTGGCGGGACAGGTGTAGAGACGTCGTTGACCATTCAGGCACGCAATATGTCAAGCACGAGCTACTACCCGCAAAAGGTCACCTGGAACGGCAAAGAACTAGACCGAGCTTGGCTAAGGCATGGAGAAATCGCGCAGGGAGGTGAGCTGGTATTTTACATGGGCGATAAGCCTAAGAAGTGGGATGTTGGTAGCCGGCCATGGTCATTGTCGGCGCCGTCGTTGTAGGCATGGTCGTGAATTTGATCGCCTTGGGGTCGGGTTGTTGCTGCGTCCAACGTACCGATGAAGGCGGACTTTGCTGATTTGTACCCCACTCTACGTATAGTCCTACAAAAGTGCTCCTTTACATTGAACTTGGCATGAGCTTGTAAAGTGATGGGCAAAAAAAAAGAGTCCTTCACAAGGGCCAAGTAAAGTACACATATGTCTTGACTCATGCCACAGCTCCTATGAAGTGTTGATAAATGTTCCTTTTGCCTAGAATGGTAATATAGCGCCTTCTTTCACTCTCGTACCTACTATCCGTGCGCTGTTAGCGGCAATCGGGTCGACACTCTTTCTACTTATAGCTCCACGTTCTTCTTATAAGCCCCCTCTCTCTCTCCTCTACACTCTATCAACACCTCGAGCGCAAGACCTCAAACACAACACAGCCACCTTCAACGCCACTTGGCCAGCATCACAATGAAGCTCATCACTTTCTGCCCGGCCGTGATGTACCTCTTGATTGCAGGCGCAACTGCCGTCACTTCCTCCACCACGTCACTCTCACTTCCGCGCGACAACACGGCCAACAATCCCAGCGCAGAAGCGCATGTAGCCGTCGCTGTCAACACGGACGAGTCAGCCGATCACTCCCACATCGACACTGGCATCGGAGGCTTCCCCAGTGGCGGCGGTGCTTGCAGCACCTATGCTTGCGACTACGGCCTGAACATGTGCGTTGAAAAATGCGGCAATGGCCCACAGTGCAAGCCGTACTGCTCGTGCAAGTTGCACAGCAACCCCAAGTCACTCTGTCGAGTTCACGGTAAGTTTATTTTCCCCTGGGGTTGAGTCCTCGCAGCTCAAGTTTCGCCCAAAACATGCTAACGAAGAGATTTTTTTTTTCAAAAAACAGGCTGTGTCAAGGCTCCCAAGAACTGTGACAAATACGACATGAAGAAGCGTAGTGTTAGCGACATGGACAGCTCCGGTGAGTCCCATCCCCCCCCAAGTTACATCTACTACTCATCATTCCATCGCCTGCTTTCAATCTTTTCAATGTCCCAACTGACGCCCAATACATCTAGACCCCGTCGTTGCGCCGCTCAACGTAGCTAGGCCACCTGGCCCCATCAACCCTTGCTTCGCGTGCGAGATGGAATACAACGTCTGCGTGAAGAAGTGCGGCTTGGGTCCCGGGTGTCCGGCCACATGCAAGTGTCAGCTCACTGGCCCGAATCCCCTCTGCACGCAATGCCCGTCTTTGCAGTGCCCGACCTTTATTCGCAGGGTTCGCCGAGACGACTAGATTGGTGGGTGTGGTGATGTATAGAGTTCAGTTCGGTTGCGGGTTGTGTTTGCCCTCATGGGGGCAATGCATGAGGTTGTGGTGGAAGCTGCCGAGTTATGGATGCAAGACATGGATCATGGATGGGCTTGCGGGTAGAAGTTGAGGGCATAGCTTGCTGAACTACCTACTTGAGATTGCCGGCCACTGGCTCTTGCTTAGTACATAATTCTCCCCCCGGTCAGGGTAGAAGAGAAGAAAAAAAGGGCAATGAGATTACATGACATCTCTCAACAACATGCATGACCTGTGTCTTGGTTTTTTGATTTTTGATTTTCGGCGGTTTTTGCCAATGTGGAAGGCGCAGATGCGAAGCTGTATTTTTCAGTGCAAAAGTCGAGGAACAGCTTACGAAGACCTAGCCTTGGTATTTTGATGTTGCTGCCTTACGTCACTTCTCATCAACAAAGGAAAGCATAACAAATTGCCAAGATCAAGCGAGTTCAGAGGCTTGGAAGCACAACTTGCCGAAATGCAACAAAGTCATGTGGCCCCTTTGAGAAGATGGATTTTGTTGACAGGCAAAAAAAAAGAAAAGTATGGGGGTGTCTTACACTCTGCTATTCTAATTTCTTTCCAGTTGTTTGCTATAGCGCCCCCCCCCCCCCCCCCCACCACTAAGACGCATCAGGAAAAACCTCGGGGTCTTCGTCTCTCTCTCTCTCTCTCTATATATATATAGACAGCCATGTATGTGTAAAGTAAGCTGCGTTTCTACTCATACCAAGTCATTCTACCTAACATAGACTTTAGGCCAAATTCCCCCTCTTAGTCATTTTGGTTGCACAAGGTGCGTGTATACCGTGTTTGACGGACGGGCTGCTAGAGGGGACGGGCTGCTAGAGGGGGGGGTTTTTTTTTTTAAAAAAAAAATCCCGTTTCGCATCATCTTCTAAGCTCATTGGAAAGGAAGCCGAAACATTCAGGTTTGTCACGGATGTAGCACTGCATGGTATAGAAACGACAACAACAATAACTGGTTGCCACTCCAAGGATTGGAGGTTGGTTCGCACTGTCGTTGATGGCCTGTCACCGTGCCATCAGGGGCTTTCGAGCGTAGACGACGGTGCCTGGAAGATAGGCATGGGCCCTATAACTCTTCAGCTCTTTGCGCATCTGCGCCAAATGTAACTGCGCTCGTGCAATGGACCACTGGGACGAGGAAAATCAGCCGAGTCTTCAGAAAAAAAGAAGGAATGTATGCGTGAAATGACTTACTCCGCCAACTTGCGTCAGTAAGCGCAGCATGAAGCCTTCCACGCCGTCCATCAACCTCAGCTGATTCCATCTTCCTATATTCTTCAGTCTCTTGTCACTCGGCCAGCCATTCATAGGCCACTTGTAGTCGACCACAGTGACGTCGACGAAGCCAGCTCTTCTCAGTCGCTCGGCACTCTCCTCCCAGATGGTGAAGGTCTTGCCGAACCTGTCGCCCATCTCTACAACGACCTTGCCCCAGGTGTGGTAAAAGTGGTCTGGCCCCATGCTATCATCGTCGGCTATTGGACATACAGAGTGTTCGACAATCTCGATCCAGCCTCCGGGTTTGACGTGTTGATATGCTTGGGCGAAGAAGAAGTCCCAGTCTGGTATGCAGCCGAAAAGCTCGCGGATGTGTACAAAGTCAAAGTGGTTTAGCGGAAATGTCCAGTCCTGGGAGACATCGTCAATCTCGAAATGGCAGTTGGGCGGCACCCACTCTGGCTGTATTGGCGAGAGGTCGGTGCCGGTGACGGTCGCGGACGGGTACTGGTCAGCCATGTCCTGGTATCATTAGCCAGTGCTGCCACGGGTCTAGTAGCATTCGTACAATGGCCCAGATGCCAGTTCCGGTGCCGCAGTCCAATATCGTGTGCGGGTTCTGCAGAGGTGCAAGATGCAGCTTCTGGTCGAGGGTCAAGAGGTACATGTGGTGGGCAAAGTCGAGTATCTCCTTGGCCAGCTCGTCGTTGGGCCCCCAGTAGGACCCGTCCCGGTATGCATGGTACTGCCGCCCATTCTCCATGCGGTGGTTGAGGATGGACGAGGCCAGCGAGTCCGTCTCGTCGCCGAGCAGGCTCCCGCTGTCAAAGCCCGAGTCGGAGGAAAAGCCTTGGTCCTGCTCGCTCTCCCGCGACAGAGGCTCGGAGTCGGATGACGTATTGTCACGCGTGGGGCCTGGATGTGCGGATGGCGAGGCGTCGTGCAAGTGCAAGTGCACGGCGCTGTCCTGCTGGAGGTGCATGCCGACGGCCTCGGATGACTTGTACTGGGTTGACGCGGCCATGACTATGGGGGATGTGAGGGCACACGGCAGATGGTGGAGGAGAAGTGGCGCCCGGCCGGCACGCGAGAGGCTTCACATGTTGGCGTCTGTCTTGTTACCAATGGGCTGGGGGGGTACGGGTTGGCGCTGGCTTTTGGTTTGTCTTTTTTTGGCGGCCGTGTGTCAATGGGCGAGGGGGGTCTGGCGGAAAGTGGAGGGAGGCCCGCTGTGGCGCCAGGTTTGCGCGACATCCTCGAGGCGATCTTGCGGATCCGTCTGCCGCTCCGGCCGCTGCAATTCGTGCCATTGCTGATGGACACACGGCCGAGCGATGGCGCAACCTGCATCCCAAACAAAGCCTGGGGGGGCGTTGGCGAGAACGGCCGGGGAGGCGATGGCGACGTTGTACGCAGCTGCACGTGTGCACCGGGGCAGCCTCTAGGCTCCTGCAAATGCAGCAGTAGTCGCATGGGGGCAAGAGGATGCAAGAGGACGGCAGTGTGTTGCGTCTACGCTGGGCCCATTGTCTCGCCCGCTCCACATGCTACGAGCGGTTGAGGAGGTGGACGAGGGCCAAGCAACGCGCCAATGTTGGACATGTCCTGTAGGCAGGCGTCTCTGCTCGTCTGTCCAGTCAGTCCTGTGTGTATAACCGTCCAACCTCGCGCCTTGTCATGGAAACACCAGCTGCCGGCGGCACAGCAGCTGCGCCGCATCTGCCCGTGCTCATCATTGGATCCGGTACGCCATGGCTTCGCGCCGCGTCTTCTCCATCAGCAAGACCTCGCACTCACTGATTCGCAGGCTCGACAGGCCTTGCCCTCGCACAGGGCCTGCGCAAGGTACGTACATACCCGCCAAGCCTCGGGCCATGATTGCCCTGCTGACTCGGCCCTGACAAAACACCAGGCCGGCATCGCGTGTATTGTGTTTGAGAGGAACAGCGCAAAGCATGGCGGTCGAGACTGGAACATGGGTCTCCATTGGGGCGCCTCTGCCCTTGCCGCTCTCCTCCCACACGGCTGGTGGGCGCGCATCCAGAGCGTGCAGGTCGACCCAAACGTGCCAACCAAAGAGCAGGATACCATGAAATGGCTGCGCGGAGATACTGGAGAGCTCGTCATGTCCATCGACTTTGGGCCCTTTTATCGGCTGCGGAGGAGCAAGCTGCGCGACTTGCTCTCGGACGGCCTCAACGTGCAGTACGGCAAATGTCTGCAGGACATGTCATATGCACACAATGGCCATTCAGTCACCGCCCATTTTGCAGACGGCTCCACCGTGACGGGGAGCATGTTGGTGGGCGCTGACGGTGCTCGCTCCTCCACGCGCCAGATTCTGCTGGGCCGCCAACTGGGCGCCATCAACCACCTACCCTATGCCGCCACATTTGTCCAGAGCAAATTCACAGCCGAGCAGGCGATCTACCTCAGGTCATTCCATCCGCTGTATCTGGGATGCGTACATCCAAACAACAAGTTCGCCTTCTTTGGAATGCACGATGCGTCCAATGCCGAGGACCCTTCGTCGTGGACTTTCTTCTTTTACATTTCATGGCCGAGTAGCCTCGAAGAGCAGGAAGCGACCAAGGACTGGTCGCAGTCTCAGCGACTGAAACAACAAAAAGAGTTGGCAAAGGCCTTTTGCGATCCCTGGAAGAGTGCGCTTGAATGGACAGCAGAAGAGACACCAGTGTGGTATCTTGGGCTAACAGACTGGGATCCTGGCTTGCCCGGTCATCGCTGGGATAGCCACAATGGCCTTGTCACCATGGTCGGAGACGCCGTTCATCCCATGACGTTTCAGCGTGGCCAGGGCCTCAACCACTCTATTACGGACGCGGAAAGGCTGTGTGAAGCAATCACTAAGATCCGGGCGGGACAAGACAGGCAAGATGCGGTAGCGGCGTTTGAGGAGGAAATGATCAAACGTGGAGGGACAGAAGTCAGGGAGGGCACGGCGAACACGGTGATGCTACATGATTGGGATCGCGTCAGGGAAAGTCCTCTCTTCAAAAAGGGGATGAACAAGGTGAATACATGAAGCGCCATCCACCACTGTCATCCCGCCTGTATCGTTGTAGCTCCTCCAAGTCTAGACTTTCAAATGGAGCTGTTACATCTGAGCAAGGCCATCAAGTTCCCTTTGTCGAAGGCGCTTGACGGTCCTATTTTACCATCATTTTCGTCCCGAGTCCGAAGTTGCTTAGTATCTTCATTTCCTGCGCAAAGCCACAGTGGGCTTGTATAGAGTGGAGATTAGCATTATCTCCGGTGGACTACCGTGGACCCCTCAGCGAGATGCCTCGGATAACTTTGCTCCAGGCCCTGACGTCGACGACCCTCGGTCCTGGGCATTTGGAGACGCAAAGCCCGCAACATGTCTCCTCCCCGCCTTCCTCTACAGCTCTTCTTATTTCTCTCTCGGATTGGATATTGCGACGCAGCAATTACCGCGCGTCGACTACCTCCCATCGCACACCCGCCACAATGACCTCTCCAAATGAATTTCACGGCTGGCTAGGCCATGACAAGACAGCCGCCCAAGGAAACATGACATGGTCGTCTTTCCAACCCAAACCTTTTCATGACATCGACGTCGACATCAAGGTCTCCCATTGTGGCATCTGCGGCAGCGACGTTCACACGCTACGGTCGGGATGGGGCGCAACCCATTATCCCATCTGCGTCGGACATGAGATTGTTGGAAACATTGTACGGGTCGGAGACAAAGTGCAACATCTCAGCCTAGGCGACAGGGTTGGTGTCGGCGCACAAGCCTTTAGCTGTCTCAAGGAGAACTGCAACGAGTGTAGCGCGGGCTTGGAACAGCATTGTCCGAAGATGGTAGGCACGTATGGCTCAAAGTATCCAGACGGTAGCTGGAGCATGGGTGGCTATGCAGACCATGTTCGCGTGCCAGCCCACTTTGCTATCAAGATCCCAGCTGGTTTGAGGAGCGAGGACGCCGCGCCCATGATGTGCGGAGGCATCACCGTCTACTCGCCTCTTAAGAACAATGGAGCAGGGCCGGGGAAAAACGTTGGAATCGTGGGCTTGGGCGGGCTTGGCCATTTCGGTGTCTTGTTCGCAAAGGCATTGGGTTGCGACAAGGTCGTAGCCATCAGCCGGCGGAGAAACAAGGCCGATGACGCAAAGGCCATGGGCGCAACAGACTACATTGCCACATCCGAAGACGACAAGTGGGCGCGCAAACATTCCCGGACCCTTGACCTCATTGTCAGCACCGTCTCCTCTCCAGACATGCCTCTCGAATCCTATCTGCGACTTCTCCGCACCGGCGGCCTCTTCATCCAGGTCGGCGCACCCGAGGACAAGCTCCCGCAGATTGCCGCATTCGGTCTCATTGCCAAAGGCTGCAAGATTGGAGGCAGTCAAATCGGTAGCCCCAAGGAAATCCAAGAGATGCTCAAGTTTGCGGCCGAAAAGGGAATTAGGCCGTGGGTCGAGAAGAAGAACATGAAAGACGCCAACAAGGCGGTCGTTGACATGGAAGATGGCCATGCACGTTATCGGTACGTTCTTGTACATACGGATCAGGCCGACAGAGCGAAGATGTAATACTGTCCATAAACAACCAACGAGTCAAATTCATAAAACACTCCGACAAATCTACATGATCAAGAGCGTAGTGCCATTGATGACACGAGCAAAATTACAGGGGTTGATGTCAGACACGATCGCTTGCCAACAACAATGTCTGACGCAATGAACGACCGGGCTATTTGGTCAGTACATCTTTCCCACCAACCTGGCCAGACTGCCTTGCTCTAAAATTCCAGAATATCTTGAATTGTGGAGCAATACATTCGGCTACATCACAGAATTGTTCTCTCCCAAGCCTGGAAGTCTGGACATATCCACTTGTGCCATGACCACTACCGTAGTGCTGGCGCTAAGTTTTGGGTGATGAGTGAATCACAAAGGCCCTAGGCCAGTCCGCAGGGCGCAGGAACAAGAATACTCTCCCACCCAAAATCATAACTCTCACTCGAAGATCCATTTATTCCCATTTATTCCAACCCGCTCAACCACAGTTGTGCCTCCACCTCAACCAAACTTTGGTCCTCGCATACTTGGAATCCCTACACTACACTTTGTCTACTAATACTCCCACTACATCTACCATGTCCTGGTTCACGAAGAAGCCCCCAAAGACATCAATTGCCGGTATGAATCTCACCCGAGAAAGGACGCAGAATCTGGTCGAAATGTGCCAATTGCTCGCAAAAGAGCTCCACCAGCAAACCGCCGACATCCAGGCTTTCCCCACCATCACAGGCAGCGAGTCCTTCCGCGCCTTGAGCCGCATCCAACAGCGCCATAGCCAAGTCACCAAGCGACTCGGAGACCTAAATCTCGGCGTCTCCACCTCGACAGAGCCATGGTTGCAGGAAATCAGCGACGCAAACATGACCATGGCGCGCAAAGTCAAAATCTGCAACCAAGACTCTCGCCCCTTTGCCCTGGGCTGGAAACTAGCCGCGAAGCAATACTGGCCCCTCATCGCAGACACGTACACACTCCTCATTGCGCTTCTTGCACGCCTCGAAGAAGCACTGCAAACCGCGCTCGAGGACGAAAAGACATGGTCGGAGAAGAGCACAGGCATCATCAAGATTGTACCTCGGCCTAGTAGTGTCACGTCTGGTTTCGCTCGCAAAGCCAAATCCAGCTCAGAGACCAAACGCGTCGTCTTTGAGAAGAAGGTCACGGGCCGGTATTATCATGTTGTAGACGTGGAAGATGGAGATGGAGATGAAGATGATGTCGACTATGCTGCTACACAAACGAGCAAAGAGTTTACCACGAATTTGACAAACGATCGCAAGACTACGGCGGGCAAATACAAACCGCGGGTTGGTTCTAGCAGTGCGGGTCGCCGTGGATCGGGGGATACGCTGGATGGAGTGGTCAAAGGACGTGTTTATGAGGACACTGTGCAGGACTCTATTGCATGGACGCATTATCTAGAGTGAGAAGCGGTAGGTGGGCTACTGATCATGCAGAGTATGGGAACATTTTTGGAATTATCAAGTGTAATGTTCACTGGGTGAACACCGTAGTCTTATCGAGTGTAAAATCTCTAATCCCAGCATCTTTGACTGTATTTTTGTTATTGCTGTTGCAACGATAGTATGTTGGGGGGATGTGCTGGCTAAGCATTGATATTACTAATATGATGTCATTTTTTTTCAAATATCTTCGAGATGACTACATGTGTCAACGGTAAGAAGTTCTTGTTTCGTTTGTTTATCTAGCTCCTTCTACAATGCTGGTTCACTCTGCGAATGCCATGCACCTCTACTCAACACGGTTGCAGATCCAACAATGGTAAATAAAGGAAGAACATATAGGCAAACACATGGGCTACCAAAGAGTTGTGAGTATATGGCCATGATTGTATTGTATAAACTATAGAGCTAGGTACCGGGGCATCCACACTACATGTAGTGTACCAAGGGCATGTCATGTGACAAAAGCTGACAAGTTGGAAAAGGGGGCTTGAAACCACCTAATCCAACCCACCCCTAGAGCACCATCTTTTCTTCCCTCAAGTCGTCTGAAACTTGTGATAGAAAATCACACAATGAAGTACAACCACCATAAGACACACCACAAGCATGCCAAACCTAACCGCAACAACGAGAACCCGATCGACCCAAGAACAAGCCAGGCAGATGGAATACCCCACCGCGCCGACTAGGTAGTCGAGTCTACTCCGCCGCGTGAACAGCCTCCCCTTTGGCAGCCTCCCCTTTCTATCCCACACGACCTGCCCCCGCCACACCATCCAAAAGCGCGCCACACCATCGAGATACTGCTCGAACCTCGCGCTCCATGTCCTTGGGCCCACTCCCCGCAGGCGCCGCGGAATATTATCATACCGCACGTACACACTCGTAACGCCCGTCACCGTCTCTTCCGGCAGCGAAGCAAACTGCCACGCAGTGTGCGTGTTCCAGGGCTCCAGCGTCCAGAGCATATGCGCCATGATGAGCATCAAGTTGGACGCTGCATTGCGTAGCGCAAGGGCGCTCATGTTTGCCGTGTTGACGCTGATGACTGCGTGTTTGATCCACGGCCAGTGCCAGGGCACCAGGTAAACGGGTAGCTGGACGGAGGCGCTGGGCTCGAATGTCGCGGCCGAGAATTCTAGGGCAATGTTCGAGGTTTGCAGTGTGTACGGCAGGGGGGAGAGGATGCGAATGCCAAAGCCTGCAAGGAAGGCAGCGTGCTCGCGGTACTCGAGTTGGATCCGCTGCTGCACTTCGTGGTCAAATTCTTGGCGGATGGTGCGACAGGTGCGGCGTAGGCCCGAGTATATAGAGGGGTGGGTGCAGGCGGAGGACATGTAGGCGTAGACCTTGAGGCGGAGTTCGGGCGGGAGGTCGAGGAAAGAGGAGGGCATGTTGGGTATTCTTTTTCTCTTCAACCCGAATTGGGTTCTCCAAGTTGAAGGTAGTACTGACTTGACTTGATATCAAAAAAGAATTGGAGAGTTTTTAAACAAAAAGGGGGGGGGACGGTTCACATGGTATAGCCAGGCAGTGAAACAGGCGCAAATTGTAGATCGAGACATTTTATCTCTTACAGCGAGGAAGTGGAAATAGTTCAGCTGGTGAATTCCCGTAGGGGGCAATACTTGTTTTGTAAAGTTACAATACATACTTTCACTCATGTTTTTTCTTTCTCTTCTTTCTTGTCATGGCTACGGTTTAACCAAGTCAGAGCAAACACCCAAGATTTTCCGTTCCCAAATGAGCGTTGATAAAAAAACAAGTTTTCGAGACAAGTAAGCTTGTAAACTGTTCGTTGGACCTTTCCCTGTATCATTGTCCTTTGTTTTCCAATCAGACTCAACTCAGGTAGTCCTACGGTTCCATGTACACTTTCTATGGACCCTCAACGACCCCTATCGTTTCTGCATTGCACCGTTGCATAAACCTTGATCGGCTTAGTAAATCAGTAGCTGTGTGTTTCCTACTCCGTCTCTGGGCATTCAGGCTCAAAGTGAGACAAACGAAGAAGCTGTGGAATGACTTTGTGCATTTCACACAATGCTATCTATGTTTTTTTTTCTTATGAGATGTTTGTTTTAGAGAGCTTTCTTTAGTGTTGCCGAGTTCTTAAACTTAACGTCTATCCGTGCGTGACGCAAATCCCGCCGTGCCGCAAAAATTGAGGGGTACTTTGAACTTGATAATGTATTCCTCTACACATGCTTTATTTTCTGCTATATTAGGGCATATCGTATTGCACAAACGTAACGCTTCAGATGGTCAAGTGAGTCTGAATTTGTCCTTGGCTAGGCAAAGCCCGACCAGAAGGGGGCAGCCAGATGTGGTGGCTTCTGTATGCTTTGTAAGCTAAGGAACTTCAGTGTACTCGCTCAACCGGCGCAGGCTGATTTTGGTATTCGTGTTACACAAGATATGCTCTTGGCTCACATGGCGGGGTAAACTACATATACAGCCTTGTGCCCTCCTTTGCTCTCGATTCACCATTTGCACCGCTTCCCCCACGAATCTCAGCTATGGTCTTGTCTGGTATCCACCCATTCCCAGGCTCGCCCGACCTAGGGCGACTTGTCCAAGATCGACTCAAGATCGTGAATCAACAGTTTCCAGCCTTGGTTCCAGACACTCTCGATGACTTCCGCATCGTGGCAGACGAGCTCTCAGCTATTGCTCGTACATATCAAACAACTATAAACAGACTAGCAGCGAAGAGCGAGACATACAACGCGGTCGAAGCATTCAAAGATACTGAGCGTGCCCTTGACTGGGCTGGATGTATGAACCCTCACGAAGAACGTCGCAAGCATTACTAATCGTTCTAGTCCTAGCTGCGGTCAAAGTAGACCAATCACCTTCTCAACGCACCATTCTCTTCCGCGCGCACGATCAGCCTGCTACAGATCAATCAGGAGTGTATGCATCGGCCGCTCGGAGGATACCATTCGATGACGATTATCGGCAGCAAAGGTCTGTGCAAGGGTTCCTCAAGTCTCTTGGAATGCATCTAGGGAAGAGAGTCGAAGAAGCCAAGGCAGGAACAACAATGAAGACGAAGTTTACCTCAACAAGCCCGAGGTTGGAATGGACCCTCCATCTGACAGGGAAGAAGTCGTGCGAACTAAAAAAACAAGTTGACTTTGTCATCTTCGATCTCCAAGCGCTTCGCCAAACGCCAGAGACGACCGTATTTCGTGTTACGGATGTGCTCCGATTCCTCGAGACGAGTAAGTAGACGCATCTGATACCAACAAAGTATCAGCAGTGGGCCAGAAACTGCGATGAGTATATCATCATGAGCAGAGCAATAGAGAAAGGTATCGTTCAGATCACACCTTGGTCGAAGCTCCGATGGGCGCCAATCATCAACCATACATTCTGTCGTGCGTATACGCTATCCTCGTATGAGAAGTTCCGGAACGAGCATATGGATGGAATATCACCGAAAGAATGTGGAAAAGCGTGTGAGATGGTCGTCTCAACTGCCAGGAGGATGGCCGGACAGAAAGCGAAAGAAATAGAATTTGTCCAACACCTTGTCCATTTGATTCTGAAGCCAGGTTTGTGGTTTTGGGGTATTCAGGTCAGCGGAGATGACGCAGAAATTGTGAAAGGGTGCGATGAGTTACTCGGGGATGGGCTTGCTGCACGAATGAGCCAAATTTCGGTATAACTAGTATAGTAGATTATATTTATAGAAGCCTTTGTACACGAAGAGACTTGACGGAAATAAGGGCGGGTGGAGGGGAGGTGTTGACTGCTCAGAAAGCTAAGCGCTGACCATGTTGCATTCTGAATTATTGCACTGATTCCACTATTGCATTTGATAGGCTATACTGCAAAACATAGAGGGTTAAGTTTAATCACACAGAACTAGTATATCACCTTATCGTATGTACTATTGTAATAGCGCTTCCAAGGTATAGACCTATTATTCCTCAACTTAATCTGTAGGTAGAAGCGATAGAAGGCCTAAGGCCAACTCTTCTTTAGTAGCTTATTAGGTCGATTAGTCGCACAATAGTAGGCTGTATAAAAGGTAAGCGTAGAATAATACTTAATATGAATAGGAGTTCTAATTGCACTTATTTGTAAGATAAAGTTAACAAGGGCCTTCTCTTTAGGCGGACTAAGATATTGCTGGCTCTGTGCCTTTTCTTTCATCAAAGGGCATCCGCGACGCTCCTGGTAGTATGGAGTATAGTAGGGCACTTCTGTTTCTTCTTCTCTGGATAAAGTCTGTGCTACTGGTGCATCTACATGGGCGGCTTGTACCCGCACTTGGCTGGCCGGTCGCATATCTACGGTAGTGTTGCGAGTGTTGTCGGAAGGGCCAGCATGATCGTCAACACAGATCCAACCACACTGCCTGCGTCGAACAAAGGGAACCGCTGATGCTGGAAATGACACTCACGTGACCATCTTGGATGTTTTGAGAACCGTGCGCCACACCCTAAGTTTATCAGGCTGGCGCAATATAGTACAGAAAGATACTAAGACTCGACGTAAGCATGCTAAGATCACTAGCTAATGCCTAAGATCGAGTCTTGTTCATGGGTAAATGCGGAATACGCTTTATCAAGACTAATCCTTAACAGAAGTCTTGGATTATGTTCTATTATTATTAGTCTACACTATTATTGTCCTAAGACAGAATTTACGCTTGGCTATGATATCAAGACAAGGGTGTAAAGCTATCAAAGCTTGCCGTAGACAAAGAAGTACATGCGATAGCAGAGCTTAACACTATATATTTTTCTCTCTCTAAACCTTTACGCTGAGGAGAAAACTCTATAAAATAGCTCTCTAGTATATCAAGGGGATGCAAGTAGTTTAGGGATACTTGCAGTGTTTAATCTATAGGATTGTTGTGGCACGGCGGGATTTGCGCGACACATGGATGGACGTTACATTCTTTCCAATGCTTGTACTCGAGCTAGTGCCAAACTGCAAGAAAAAATGTGGGTTAACAGTTCTTTCCAACCTAACTTATAGACGGCCCATGGGGAAGTTTTTGCCTGGAACATCAACAGCCTCGCGCACGCTGCAGGCTTATCCATGAGCGTTTGCACATCCGTATCCACACGCTCTTCCAATTGTATAAAGTTCGACGTTGAGTAGACGTGGCTGACTATTTTGCGTCTGTTGGTGTGCTGGCGTTTGTCGAGGTTGGTGAATGCATCGAGGGTATCTTGCTTACGTAGCTCAGAAAGAGAGGTAGAAATTAGTCTTTTACAATTTTTTGTCAGGTAGCAGCCGTGGCAGTATGCAACCATGGGCGCCAACAAAACATGACACCTTGGTAAACCCAGAAGGGACCGGAGAATATGGTCCGGATGGCTATCTCATTCGGAGCCATCCAGAAGATGGGACCATGTTTTCTTTTCGTGTAGACGTCGTTGTGAGTCTCTTTCTGAACCGCCGCTAGCGACATCGATGATGTGCCAGAAGCGAATAGTTGATGCGAGCAACGGTCCTGGATACTTAAGCCAGCGGATGGCAATGTCTAGCATACACGATCCAGGCCAGACAGAACGCTATCAACAGAAACGAGATGGGGAAAAGGTGTATAGTTTGTTTGAGTACATTGAGGCTTTTTCGTTTTCTGTACCTTGACCAAGTATTGGGGGGAGTTGGCGCGCTTCTCAGCCAACCAGCGCACATGTGGAACCGATAACACAATGTATACCGAAGCGCAAGGGTTACCTAGCCCTGATTCCTCTCACATCTTCTAGTCTTTTCTGGGAATCCGGAATGCTCTTCTCGATCCATGACTATTCACAATTGCCAATCTATGAGTCAGTGGCGCTATGATGCCGCGTTTGTCTTGCTTGCTTCACTCATCGGGATCCGAAGTGTAGCGCTAAACTAAACAAGTCAGGTCTGGCGGCATGGCGCAGTTGTTGTTGGTGATTGTAGTTGGAGGGTTAGCCCGAGGTCCAAGATGCGCCATACCCTTTGAGCCTAAAGCTTAACCCATCTAAGCTTTAGCCTGCCCACATTAGTCATCCAACCCATATACTCCAACAACCCGGGGTGTGACTATATATTCTGTTTTCCCGTACGCGCACCGCAAGTGTTTTGTAATCGTCTTGTACAAAAGGAAACTTGCAAGTCCAGCCCCGAACAGCGGGTACAGGTGGCAATGAAGAGATTTTCACCACCTGGCCTCCAGACTCTGTGCACGACTGTGTCGTTGCATCCGCGGATACTTTTCCGAAGCCTCTCGACTCGACAAACATCACGACCAATTTCACTACTACGACAACACGGGTCGTATAAAGTTCAGGCTCCTCGTTTGCAAACAGTTCCAAATCATCGCCGCGCTCTCTCCACAACACCAACCATGGCCACCATCACCACCGCTCAAGAGAAGAAAGACTGGTCCGCAACCCAATACCTCAAGTTCAACAACGAGCGCACCCGCCCCGTCTACGACTTGGTCTCGCAACTAACCGCGCACCTCTCCTCTTCGCCCAGCCCGCGCATCTACGACCTAGGCTGCGGCCCGGGCAACTCGACAAAAGTCATCCTCGACCACTTCCCCACGGCCCGCATCACCGGCATGGACAGTTCGCCCGACATGCTGCAAAAGGCCAAGGCGGCGCTCCCCAACGTCGAGTTCGTCGCAGCCGACGTGTCCACGTTCAAGGTGGACGGCAAGGCCGACCTGATCTTCAGCAATGCTCTGTTCCAGTGGCTGAGAAGCAGCCACAGGATCCCCACGCTGGCGGACCTGTTCCACGGCCTGAGCACGGGGGGATTGATAGCGGTACAGGCGCCGGATAACTACGACGAGCCTTCGCATGCGCTTATGCGCGTTACGGCCGAGCTCGCTGACAGGCCGTGGACGCCGTTTTTCAAAGACACGCGAATTGGCGATTTGAGCGATGCCCAACGCCCGGACTTGGATCCCATGGAAGCGCCGGCGCAATTCTACAACGCCCTGGTTCCGCGTGCAAGTAGTGTGAATGTGTGGCAGACGCGCTATCACCACGTGCTCGACGATGCGAGGGCGATTGTCGAGTGGGTCAAGGCTACCGGGTTACAGCCGTTCCTCAACAGGATTGAAGACGAGGCGGCAAAGCAGGCCTTTCTGCACGAGTACGAGAAGAGGGTGGAGGAAGCGTATCCGAGATTAGCTGATGGAAAGGTGCTTTTGGTATATCCGAGGTTGTTTGTCGTTGCTGTGAGGAAGTAAAGGGGCGGCAGACAAGAATAGCCTTTTTTTTCAGTACATAAACACGGAATTTGCCAAAACCGCACGCGTTAATCGTTGGGGGCCTACAGTGAATAACATATCTGGCACAGCTCTCTACACATTAACAACTACCTAACCATCTTTCACTAGCCCCATGCATTTCCATCGCAGCTTTACATCAAGATCTTTGCCGCCTTGGCGTCTCCCTCCAGTCAACCGTTTATAATCTCACTCCTCCCCGTCGCATCACATCGCCGTAAAAAAAGGAATGCCAAGAATCGTAGATGGCACATGTGATCAATTACCCAGAAAACGCCGTTATCAATGCTTGCACAAAAATTCCCCATCAAAGTATTTTGCATCAAGGTTCCCGCGCGCACAAGAGAAGGGTGGGTGGCCCAATGCCATGTTGAACAAAGTGTCTCGTCAAACTAATGCTAAGCCCGATGCGTGAAGATGATGAAACTGAGCCAGTCTACATGTTCATGACGTAGAGTTCTGGCCCAGGGGTATAGAATAGGTTATTGACGCTTTTCCGGTCAAGCCTGCGAAAGAAAAAAATGGTGGAGAGAACAAACGCCCAATTTACTCCAGTATGGACCCAAAAAGAGAGAGCGAGAGAGTTATCGTGTCTCATCCAGCACCTGCGGTGCCAATCTGTGTATGTTTTTGGAAGCCCGGTGAGCGGTAGCTATGCCGATGAGGCGACGCAGTCCGATGGCTCTCTGCTGAGGCTTGCGGGTTTGGGCCATATGCGGCGTTGGGCGTGCCCCGATCGTGTCCTGGCCCGGGAGGACTCTGTTGGTTATTGGCGGGTCCCGAAGGAAGTCCACCTGCCTGACGAGCATGTGTCTCACCTGCTTGAGCCGAGGGGTTGTTATCGGCTGTCGTAATTTGAGGCGCATTACGCTGATCTTTCCTAGATGCAGTACCAGCTTGTTCCCTGGGTCCACTGGGAGGGGAAGACAGAGGGTTTTTGCCCCGTTGCTCCCATTGCCGCATAATTTCCTTTGCGCTCATATCCGATACCTCATCGCTGAGCAGTTCCATGATTTCTGGGGGTACCTGGGTCGAATTAGAACTGAGACGTAAACGAGCAAATGGGTGGCATGGCATACCTCTGAGAACTCATCATTGTTCTCTATAAGATCAAATACCACCTTGACGGCGCCTTGATCCACACTCTTGACTTCTTTATCGTTGCTTTCTCTCAGAATGTTCGGAGCCATGACGGTGGCAATGTTCCAGGTGTCCATCTTGTTGCCAGTCTCCTCGTCCACCGTGTGAAATGAAGAAACCCAGTTGAGGAAGCAGAACAAGACCTCCATGGTGTCGCGGTGAGCCTTGGGTAACAGACACAGCACCAAATGCAAAACCTTCTTTCTTTGCGCCTCATCCTCGATATCTGATCTTGTTTAGCAGGCATTCAGGGTAGTGATATCGAAAGTACTCACCATTTGCAACCATGAACAGTCTATAAAGTTTCAAAGTCAACACAGGCTCCGGCATCAATCGGAGGAAGCGCTTGAGCAGATTGGCCAGGATGACGGGATTCTTTGTGTTCAGATCAACCTTCTGAACTCCATTTGCGTCGATTTCTTCTTCAAGTTCACGGAGCGCTTTGAGATTGCCGTTCTTCCTAAACACACCCTCGATGGACATGTCCATGTTTCTCATGGCTGTAATGCACTCCTGGAGTAGAGCGGGTACTTTGAGAGCACCTGGTCCTACGCCCTCTGTGCACTCGTCACCATACTTTTCCACTAGATATTCGAGTGATTGTCGGAAAGTTGCCTTGTCGGAAACGGGTTTTTCGACACCCGACGGGACGCCTTTCTTTGGCTTGGTTTTGTCGGCTTTGAAAGCTTTTCCAAACCCTATCTTGCCCCAGAAGTTGTTCTTCTTTGACTCTATGAGGTCCAACAACTCACCCTGGTTGTACTGACTATCGTCAAGCAAAAGTCCAAGTTGGAGCACAGCAAGACCTTTGAGTTTGAAGTACTCGAGTGGCGAGAGCTCAGAAAAGAAGGTCCGGGAGCGGCCTTCAGACATGATTTGTAGGTCTTGGGCTCCGGAAAAATCGCGTCGATGACCGTTTTGTAGACGCGGTTGATCGTCGCGGCCGAGAAGCGCACTTCCACCGGCTCGGAATGCATTTGGACGCTGTTCTCGCTGTTGCTCCAGGGCGGCCATACGCGCAATGTCGTCCAACGCAAGCGAATTGACGGCGAGGGTCACGGCGTCGGCCTGGTTGGACCCGTCGCCCTCCTGGACGATTTGCATGCCGCCGCGGAGCTGCCCCTCTCCACCAGCCGAGTCAAGGCCTTCGGGGCCATCGATAATCCGTGATGCGCGTGCGCGTTTCATGGTATTCGAAAGGTGCTTGTCGAGCCGGGTCGATCTCAGGCGCTTGATGTCAGACATGGATTGCTCATATGCAGCGTTTGCACTTTGCTGACTATCAGTTGTCGAGGTACCGCCATATGATTTCGAGCGCGCATCTCCTCGCAGGTGCGGCGGCTCGTCCCCGAGACGATGACCTTGCGAGGAATCATAGCCGGCCAGGTTAGGATCATCTACAAGTCATTAGTGGGACGAATGTAATCTCGGAAGCGGCTCCAGAAATCTGAGTCAGGGTGTCAAGATGAGTGGTGACGATTGTGATCTGTTGAGGAGAGGTTATTCTTACCTGAGGTGTGAGGTAGAGCGCCACTAGATCGTAGGGTCGCCATGAGACGGGCATGGGCTACGTTGAGCAGGTGAACGTATTGACGTAGCTTTGTGATTTGCTCGAAGCCGTTTTCGGCATCCGACTGGGCTGCTGCACAGGCAGGGCAGTAGATGCCCCGTTTAGTCTTACTCCAATAAGCGTTGCGGGTGTCGTGGCGCAAGTCGGCATTGCAGCTGCGACATACCATACAACTGTAGTTGAATGACATGTGGTTCAGGTGTAAACATTTGTCTTCGACCTGGGCGTCGCATATGGGACATGCATCCGCCCATCTTGGGACAAGCCGGGCAGACTCAGCTGCCTGGTCCCTTTGGGCCTCTTCCTCCAGCCGTGCATCAAGCGAATTAACTTGGGTGAGGAAATTGGTTAAACCGGTGGAGCTGCGGGTTTCGCGCTCTAACTTTAGAGCACCCTGCAGGCAGATGCGAATCAGCAGCTTTAGATAGTGCGCAAGTCCGGTAACCAGGGACAACAACTCTTGGGTCACGCCCAGCCGCCGCACACCCGTACCTTGGGACTGTGTGAGCAGGGCGAAAAAAGCGACCACTTTCTTACACAGTAGCTTGGATTCGCGCGAGTAGGTCAGACCCTTGGGTGTCCGGATGACCAGCTGCGCGTCGAGTGCGTCTGCAGCCGCAAATAGCAGCTCCACATGCACAATGAACTTCTTCGCAGCCATGACGCCGTCAACGTAAGCTCCATTACTAACGTGCAGCAGCATGTCGGAGATGCAGGTGGCGGATTTCTCTTCGAAAGCGGACAGCGTCTTCCAGATCCAGTTGACCTTGGCTTCGATTTCCTCCTCCTGCTGACGCACCGTCTCGCGCACATCGTCCGTCGCATCGCTATCAGCCTCCTGCTGCAGCCGTTCGATGATTGGCTGGCCGGTTGAGTGCAAGCGCACATTCCAGTACTTGTGGATCATGTAGCATTCCGGATGCCAATGCTGGTTCTGTCCATTTCGGAAGATTTCGACAA
The DNA here is from genome assembly GCA_034640345.1 of Drechslera avenae. NCBI lineage: Eukaryota > Fungi > Ascomycota > Dothideomycetes > Pleosporales > Pleosporaceae > Drechslera > Drechslera avenae. The sequence continues at coordinate 202,368 of JAXRVH010000046.1, forward strand.
ACTGTTTCAAGATGGAGGTTTGGCAGCCATTACACCGTTGGGCGAATTTTGTAGAGTAGTGATAGTGGCAGTAGACGCTTCCTTCATGCTCGTAGTAGCTGTCCGAGGCGCCAAACACGGTAGGACACACGGAACAGGTAAAGTGCTCAATGTGATATTTCCGGTCGAGCGCGGTAATGTAGGAACCACGGAGCGCTTGACCGCACTCAAAGCAGAGCAGGTCAAGGCGGCGGAAGTAGTCGGTCTCGCACAGCGGGTACTGGCCGGGTGGCTTTTCGGGAACGGGGAAGAATTTCGAGGCAACGATTTTGCTGCAGTCCTGCAAGAAAGCGTCAGTGGGGGTGGGTTGGATGCGACAGGTTTTGGGGGAGGGAGGGAAGGAGAGAGAGAGAGAAATTTGGCGGGCCAAAACCATGGCTAACAAGTTGACCGGCATACCATAGTCGACCAACTCGCATCTACCACGAGCTCATAGCTAGCTACCGCTCCAATGGCGCGGACCCTGGAGGAGAAGTTGGGGAGGGGGTCTTACGTGACAGGTGAAACATTCCAAATGATAGGTATCGCCCAAGGCTCGCACGAACTGGCCAGTCAGCCCTTCGCCACATTTGCCACAGATCTTCCCACTGCGCTTCGGCTTGGGAGCATGGTGATGGTGCTCGCCCGGGTCGGTCGAGGATCGGGTGGGATAGTTTGTGTGATTGTGGGGTGCAAGGTTGTTGGATGACAGGGCAACCTCATCTGTGGCGCGCCTGGGCAGGCCATTGCTGTGCGGGTCGTGGTTGTACTGCTGCTGAAGGCCCTGGGGGTCCATCGGGGGCGGTCCCTCGGCCGGTGTTCCCATGTCTGGCTACGCCAGGTTTGATCGTCGTCGTCGTCTGCAACGCGGGATGCGCGATGGCTTCGTTCCGAGGCCGAGGGCAACTAGTGGGCGCGAAACGGGGAGACGGTGACGATGACGGCGACGTTCCAATGGCTTCTGTCGCGATGGCGTACTGAAGCTGTTGTGGTGGACGGTGCTGGCAGCGGGTGGGGGTGGGTGGATGTTCAGACGCGGTCAAATCTAGCCAGGCAGGTCGCTAACGGTATGAGGATTTGGATGCGATGGCGATGGCGATGGGGCTGGCCCTCTGTCTTGCGATGCGCAACCTCGGGGGCGGTGGGGTGACAAAGGTGGAGTAGGGTATATGTACAGCCGTCGCAATGGTGGGTTGGACGGCATGCGGTCGCCGCGGAGGAGAGAAGGGCGAGGAGTGAATTGGGTGCCCAGCAGTCGGTCTGGGAGGGGGGTATAGAACTAGGACCCTGATGCGGTGGATGAAACGCTTTGCTCGCAGCTAACGAGGTGGACGGGCTTGAGGTGGGCAACTCGCAGCAGCAGCAGCAGCGCAAGCAAAAGTCTGGGGGGGGGCGCGGGCAGAAGTCGAAGGAGGCGTCTTGGAGGAGCGAGGCGGGAGGTTGTTTCCTGTGTCACTGGAGGCTGTGGTCCATGTTGGAGAGTGGACGCATGTCCGTGACCAGCGACTAGGCCGCTTTGGTGCCGACCTTCATTGCGATGCACAACAATCAGATGGGCCGCCTGCGCCCCTGGGAAGAAACAAATCACAAATCACAAGTCACAATCCACGATTCACGATTCACAAGTCACAAACCCGGGCCCATAATGTGTATGTGTGTGGATGAAGACGGACGTGAGTGTGGACATGGGAGAATGAGAAGACGAAATATGAACATGTAGCCACCAGGTGCCATTCTCTCGCGCAACAAAGTCAACAGGACGCTTTTTTTTTTGCGCAGCAAGGCCATGCATCCCGATGGATCATGGCAGTTGGCCTGAGGAAACCCCTCCCCCTCCCCCCCTTGAGCTTAATTTAGCCCGCTCAAAGACAGCAGCCGGCATTAGCAGGCCATTATGCACAAGATCTACTTTCCGATGCAGATGTGGCTGGATGTGCATCGTGGTGCTGGTCCGTCGCAAGCAGCCGTGCTCCTTTCACACAGTCCACAGGCCCACGGTAATGATTCAACGCCGGCCCGTTGGCCTGGTGCAGCGCATGGCCAGCCAGCAGCAGCGCGCATGGCCAGCAGCGCATAGCCATAGCCAGCACCCAGGTCAGAGTCGGCGGCGGCGCGCAGAGGGCAGAGCGGGGAAGCAAGCCAGGCCCGCCGACAAGGTTCATGGCTGTCCGCCTTAGCGCCGCTGCGAGGCCTTGGCACACCAACATGGCGACTTCCTCAACCCACAAGCTTGTGACTCTCGCACGCCCAAGGCGCGTCTGCTGCAACCTGCCCTTTACCCCGGCCGTATATAACCAAACACTCCCACTCTTGCTAGCATCACCCCCACTGCAAGCCCGCTTTGAAAGGCGCGAACAAGGCGAACAAAGGGTTCTTCCGATACCTTTGCCGCACTTGACCAACTGCACTGCACTACGCTACATCGTACCACACCTCTCTTCCCTTGACCTCCCTTGACTTGACTTGACTGCGCCACTCCCGCCACTTCTTCGACGCTCCACCATGGAAGGAGACGACACTGCGCCGCCCCAGAGGCACGAGCCGCCCGTCTTCAAGGCCCCGCGTCTCGTCTCGCGCCCAAAGCCCCCGGCCCAGCAGGAAGAGGAGATTGGCTCCGAGATCAAGCTGGGCGACTTTGAGGACGTCCACGCCCTCTCCGTCTCCGAAGCCCGTGCCGTCGTCACAGCCGTCCACGAGGCGCGCAAAAAGAAGGACCCGGAGAACAACCCACTGCGCGACAGGATACACAACGACAGCGGGTACGTCGCCCCGGTGCAGCCTTTGCGTATGGCGTACGGCTGACTGACTGGCACAGGGTCATCGCCTCCTTCCTCGACTACCTCGACAACTTTGCCCGGTACAAGGAGGAAGACAGTCTGCACTCCATCGCCGCCCTTTTCGACGCCCATCCCGAGATCTCTGTTGTGGAGAAAGCGCTGTTGGGTAATACATGGCCGGCCCTCCAGACTGAGAAGGAGCTGCTGACCACCCCCTAGGCACCCTCACCCCCGATACCGCCGAAGAGGCCACCACCCTCATTCCCTCGCTCAAGATGGACGAGGACGAGCTCCAGTTGATTCTCGACGAGCTGAACAAAATGCGTGAGTTGGAGAAGGCGGAGAAGATGGCAATGGACACATCAAACTGACTTCTCGGACAGAGGATCGGCTTCGATAGCACCGCCCTGGACTTGCTCGACTGCAGCATACACCTCCCGGACGCTATGCAATTGCGACTTCTCACCGCCCAAGGAGCAACATTGGCCCGCCCATCAATCGCGCTGGCAGCTACCTGCCTGGATGCTTACGTTGCCACACAAAGCCTCGGATGCTGAAGCGGCTCTCGACTGTGTGCGCGCACTTGGTGTTCCAACTTGGATTTCCCATCGATTTTGATAATAGTCTTGCAAAACGCATAGCAGTATCAAAGCCCAATGATTGGCAAATTGGACAGGTACACACCATGAGTGATGGCTATTTTCACAATCAATTCCCATGGTTTGCACTTGTTCAGACCACTAGACTGTTGTTTGATTTTCGCCTTCATGGACAACCCGTGACCAGCAATGAATTCGAATTTGAATCCAAGATTTGGCCTTTTCTCTTGCATGTCAAAGAGTATTGTCAGCGTGAATGGCCCATCAATGATATAGCCTCGCTTTTCAATCACTCTCCCCCGCGCCAAAGCCACAGTAAAACAATGCCATCTCCCATAGCCAGCATAACGTTCTAAGGAGACATCATGCCAGGACGTGTCACGCTTTTCCCACCGCACTTGTTCGCTGTAACCTCCGGATGCTCCGTCACATCTTCACTATACTCGATTGGTGCACTCGGGTCACGTGGCATGTATGCTTTGGCGCTGCTCACTTTGACGGCGAGTGCCCCTTTGGGCTGTAGCATACGCGTGCCATCCTTCTAAACATGAGAGATTAGCGGCAAAAAAAAATAATGATATTGGGAACTTGCAGCTGCGACCGGAACTAACTAGGCCGCCACCCCAACTTACCGTGAAGACATTCCACGCAAGGTGGTCTCTCAGATACGGCACCACGTCAACCACGTCGAGGCTATCCAGCTTACCAGCATTGACAAGGTCAATCAGGTGCGAGGTGATGCTCGTGGTTCCATGTAGCACCTCTTCCGCTTGCGGCCCAAGTGGCACACTGCGGTGCACGTCGTCACCGTCATCGTCGTCGTCCGGCATGAGCACCATCCAGCTTCCCACGTCAACGCCAGGATCCGACTGGAAGAGTCCGACAAAAGAGAAGCCAACGGTAAAGGTCGGCGGCAGCCTGGAAGCCATGGCCTGGGTGTCAATGGTCCACTCTGTAAACGTATTATTGCTGTCGGCCAGCCTTTCTCCAAACGCCGTTGCAGCTGCAGCAGCAGCAGTAGCGGCCACGCCAGGTGTTGTAAGCTGCAAGCGAGTGCGTCCAGCATAGAGGGTTGAGATGGCAGAGGTAGCAGCACGCTGGTATGTTTGGTCGGATGGATACTGCCAGCGCTGTGTCTCTGGGTAGGCGTAGCCCAAGACGGTCGTGTTGCGACAGGCATTCGGCGACCAGAATTCCGCTGCCGTCTTGCGGAACGGAAGGAGAGCCGTGTCTCCGCTTACTTCTTGGTAGTCTTCCAGGTACACGTTACCGTGGGGACCAATGTTTGAGGGCTCCATCCAGACGTCAGGGTGGGCAGCTTGGTACAGGGCGAGGAGACGGTCGACGTTGCTGACAAGTTGCTTGTTAGTCTTGTCTCGCACGTGGAAAAAGAAAAAAAGTGGACGTCGCTTACGCGTGGTGTAGCATGAAGAGAGGGTCAAAAGCCGAGTACTCCAGCGGCCACATGTGGCCTTTGTAGGGCGCATCGGTAGTATAGCCACCGCCAATGATGCCGTGGATCCAACCATGCGGATCCTCGAGTGTGCTTGAGAAGCGAGAGAAACTACTAGATCGGAAGACAACCCCCAGTTGGGCTACTATGTTGGCAGATTGGCCGGCAAAAGCAGAGGAGAACAGTTCGTTCTGCGATTGGGCTGTGGCATCGTCCGAGTTGGGCCACCGTATCGTTGCGTTGATATTCCGCCACTACCGATATCATCAGCGGCCAGCAATGCTTCATTTTTTTTATTTTTTTTGCATGTTGTAGAGACCAAACTCACTTTATCATCGAAGCCGTCGGGTATTGGCCTGAATCGATACGAGTAGAGCGGGTTGGAGATGGGCATCGATACACCATCAATGTTGGTGAGCGTGAGCGTGGGAGTGATGAAGAACTCGGGCACAGGACCTATAATTGTTCCTTGAGCCCAATCCCAATACGGTATGCGGAACTCGTCTGCCGCACTGAGGTATTGCTCAAGCTGGTCCGCTGGTGCTTGCAGAGCAATGTCGTGAACATGTTTTGACATGACTTGCTGTCGCCAGTTAGCAATCATCTCGGTAGTCTTCAACAGTCATCCTGTACCGAGAACAGGATACTCACTTCGAACAACGCAAGGTAAGGGCGATGCCAGCCAATGAAGAGCTCATTGCCATGGGGGCAGTACCCTACCCTCCCCTGCTTGTATGGCAAACCCGGCGCATCACCCCAGGTCTGGTACGGTCTACCGTGAATAGCTACGCAACTGCGTTAGCGGATCCGAAGGTCGTTTGGCCAGAATAAAGACAGACATGCGATGCCATAGAACGAGTGTGCGTCGCTCTGGTTGGCGTTGTGGAGCTTGTTCAGCGCGAGAATGTACAACGTCCATTGGTGTGGAAAGTTGGCCTGCAAGTCTCTCACTTCGCGGCGCACATATGCATTACCTGTATGCTCGTCAACCTGTTTGCTCGTGGCCATGATGATCGGGGGTTCGTTAACCGTTTTGATCTCGCGACGTTGCGCCAGTAACTAAACCCGCTCCGGATTCACGGGCCTCATGGCGGTTTCCATGCAGAGTGGATGTGGTTGTGGTATATGAAGACAAAAATATGAGCAGTAAGAGCCGTAGTTTGATATAGAAATGCATCTTGAGCGATCGTGGTGTAGAGTATACTCTTATCTGCCAAGAGCCAGTCAGAGACAGATGTTATTTTTACGAATCGCCATGTGGCGTAGTGGAATAGCTATCCAATAATTGCTGAGGATTCACGATACGCTCTTTCCCGATTTGGTGTCCGCAGTGTAGGAGAAAGGTAGTCGTGGTAGAGCCCATGACCTCGCCAAGGAGCGATACGCTCACCCGTGTATTCCAGCATCGAGTTTCGCAGCCTGCCATCGACGCTGAAAGTGACGACCGAGGATATCATAGTGATATGAGTATAAATTGGACTAAACGCTGCAGTCTAATGGAATCACTCCACTAACCTTACGACGCGCATGTCCAATGTGAGTCAACCACTCACAACGCTGGGTCAGATCAGTGAGACGGCGGCATATATTCCCAAGATACTAAAGCGATACTGGGTGGAAACCGCAAAACGTGCGCTGTAAACGGAGCACCAAGTAGACTAGAAGTAGGGTTGATGGGAATACAGTCCAACTCACCTGACGATGCGCCAATGACACAGCTAGGATCAAAATACACTGTATTCTAGGGTGAAGAGGCGTCGATTGAAGAAGAATAGGTGAGGGGGGCAATGTTGACGTGGTGAAGACGCGCCTTTCTAAGTACGGCTCTGTCACTCTTTCTCGTGTAACTGGTGCCTCGTGGGCGTACAAAGTATCGCAACCTCGTTATACAAGTAGCAGCTGTTGGGTGTAACGTACAAAATGCCTTGGTGTAACTCAATTGTGAAATCCTCCACGGCTCTGATGGAGCGCGTGATGACTGTCAGTGACCCCGTAAGGAAATTCATTGCACGTTACATATTATCCGGGTTTCTATCGCTCCATATAGCCATTCAGCCCAAACCGTAGATATTGGTGAATTGTCTCATCCGCAGAAGGCTGCAACTATCGTTGCACAGCGCATGAGTAGATAGGCGCCATGCAGTGTTCCCCAACGGAGGCTGCATGTCTGGGCAACGAAGACAAAGCACGAACATATTGTAAGAGCTCAAACCATACTTTTGGTCACACACCGTCAGCCATGTTTGCTGTTTGGTAATTGTGCGGTCGGGCTTCAACAGGGAACAAGTCCTCGGGCAGACAGTTGAGTGGATCTGCTAGTTAGATAATGACGTGTATTGATTGCAAAAACCACCGTGATACGTTTCAAAAAATCAGAAACAGAAGATGATGAAATTCCGATGAACCAAAAGAAGACGCTAGTACAAGTCGTTTGTGCAGCCAGCAGTAGGCGCCCATTTCGTATGCCCGAATACCGGTGACCCAAACAAAACTGTCAGGTGTATGATGCTTCCATGGTCCACTAATCGTGTCGGTCGTATCGCGCAAATCATAAAGGTGTTGACTGGATCGTCATCACCACTCTTTCAGCCGCTCTAGATGTCATTGTAACCGAGAAGTCTCTTGTCCAGATCTTTGTCTGCGACCGCCCAAGCCCAAGCACGACCAGCCTCACCACACCACAAAGCTGAAGGATCGTCCGACTTTGCAAGCATACCATCCTTTGCCATCGACTTGATCTCATGGCCTGTGGTGTAAGTCAGGAAGTGTTCAAACTCCTTTCCCTCCAGAGCGAGAGCATTTCCACTGATGCCGTGACACAAACATGGCTCCTTGGTAAGTAGCCCTCTCTCCCAGATACACCCCCTGGCCTTTGCAATGACCCTATCGATACGCTCGTGGAGTCCCGGAAAGTACTTTCGAATCGATAGGAGCGAAGTTACAACACCAGGCGCACCGTGACAGACTTGTACGAGCTTGTCGCGACCCGGCGGTAAAGAAGAAGGGAAATTTCCACTCTCGTACTGGTAACTCAGCAAGGCACCCAGCTCGGCTTCCAGCTTAGCGGCCCATGACGGGTCAGTGAGTACTATCTGTGTGATGATGCCAATTGCGCCATGCACAGCACCAACATATGCTTTTCCATGCCACTTCCAAGGGCGCGGGCTTTGCATAATGTTTTCAATGACTTCGTCGGCCGTGTCCTCTATGAGCTCGGTGATTTCCCTGTTATGCGCAAAGGCACCACGCACCAGCCGAAGTAGGTACAAATAGCCTGCACGACCGAATAGCCATTCATTCGACGTTTCCTCTTCTAGCATGACCGCGGCATGATCACATAGCTCCTTCACCGTGTCCGGGTCTTTTGCTGTAACAGCGTACAGGGCAAGCAGCGACATGATGTCGTTGGATATGCCACATTTCTTTGGCGAGGGTGGCGGAAACTCTTTGATATGCGATTGGGCCTGCTCAATGTATGCGGCAGACCATGTATTCAACGGATAGTCGTCGAGGGTTAGATCGGGGTAGATGTTGTGTAGAGCGTAGAACAGAAAGGCTACCGAGATGGGTCCGTAGTATAAGCCACCACCCGGCGGAACATGATGCGGAGGATAGTCGGTGATCAACCGGTCCAAGGACGCTAGCAATTGTTTATGAGGATCTCGTCGTGCCAGCGGCGCATCATTCCGGAAATAGCGGGGTATTGAGGGTGCTGTTGTTTGTGTTGCAGGTGCCACAGGCGGTGCGGATTCTTCAGACATGGCGATAGGAATGAGTTGCAGTGTGTTAGGTTGTTGTTTTTTCGAATAGGAATTGATGTTTGCGCAAATTTACGTCTGCACGACTGATCTGCGGAGAGGCATGGGATCATCGTAGCTGCCTTGAAGGATGACGTCAGCGGGGCTAGCAACTCCATGATTGGTCTGCAGGCCATCACATACACACGAGGGGGCCAGCAACAAGGCCCAGAATGTTCTGTACGAATACACGCTATTATCATTATTACCTAGCTCTATCATGTCCACTCCATGTATCCCTACAACGGCCCATGCGTCACGATATGGAGTCCCCGCTTCGCAAGTGTCCAAATACAGCACAATGACCAGCAGCAAAACTTCTAAAGTCGAGTGCACGAACATTGTCTTATAATTATTCTGTAAATTAAAGTTCAATATTCAGTATTGTCTTTCTCCATGTGCAAACGCTCGCGACGACTTCATGCCATACTTGAGAGTCACATCTCACAGCGTCTAACGCCGTGAAGCGTCACCCGGCCATGGCAACGGCTCAGCTGCAAGTTCAACGAACCGTCCAGCCGAATCATGGCGGCCATGTTCAAGTCGACTTATCTCTCGACTGTCCAGTTGTGGAGTATCGTACCGTTCTGTTGTTGACTCAGTCCTATATAGTGCGGCCACCTTTTGCTGAAATTGCAAGGACAGCTTGCCTATATTCATGTCAATACGACGCTCATTGCCGAAGTAGAACGCATAAACTGACTAGAAAGTTCTGTTGTCATATCACTACCGACAAGTGGCGAAGGATAGGACGGAGCTTTGTAGACCTTTGTGTTTCTCCTCTTCCTTATCCATAGACATACTACGAGCAATAGCGCGCATAGAACACTGGCTCCTAATACCGCCCCAACGGCCACTGCTACGGGTGCCGTATGACTTTTCGGTGCGGATGTGACGTCGGATGGTATTCTTGTTGCTGATGCGCTCGGTACAACAGTCGTGTGTGAAGGGTCTACTAGGCTGAAGGTTGTATCTAGGCCAAGCCAAGGCTTGGAGGTTGCTGATGGCTCAGTCTTTGAGATGGTCACTATAGAAGTGAGTGAGGTCGCAGAAGCCATTAGCGAGTCAGTTGACCCAGGAGGAGAGGCTGAAGACGCTGTGAAAACATCAGCTACGTAGGCAGGGAAACTATATACGGTATGAACTTACATCGACCCGGAGTGAGGTCCTTGTCTGCAGGACAACCACCACCCGGCGCGCAAGGGTCCATCGTGCAACAGCCACGGAATCCGTAGCACATGTAGAATACACCTCCAGCTGGACAATCACCATCCCTTTGGTTGAATTCTGAAATCATCGTGCAAGGCTAGATGTTCCAATACGTTGATGGAAGTAATAGGATGGAATTGAGCAAATGACATATGTAGAGATTTGATCACAACTATAACAAATCATTCCAAGCATGTTTGCTGCAAACTATAAACACAACGTACATGCATTGCTGTTGAGGGCCGACATGCGTGCGCAAACAAAGCGCCGCATTGGAAGGGCACTCCTTTGCTCTTCTCCTCATCGTACTTGAAACGTCCTGCCAGATGCAGTCGTATTGTCAAAGAAAATCTGATACTGTGCCCTTTAGTCTAAAATGGCTATGTTTAGAAAAGTTGCATCTATCAATGCAATGCCAGGCAAGATATCGGTAGAAGCAGAACAGCGAAAGGGAGGAGCAGCAGCGTCGCACACCCTGGCATCAAGCTCGATACCTAGGCCAATGACGTCAGGCGACCAACGAATCTACCAAGCTCAAGCTTTGTCGGCCACGTCGCCCAACGCTCCATGTTTGAATCTTTCAACAAGCAGCATATTGTACGCCGGTGTGCCGGCCTGTCTGTATTGCTTTGCGACCTACAGACCTACTATTAACCCCTTACCTAACCTACTATATTATACTTCTTAGGTATAATGCGATTAATGCATATACTAAGCTGTCGCTAAACACTAATCTAGCTTGTTAGAAAGAGCTGCTACAGGTTGTGTGGCGTCTAAAGAACAAGGTGGATAGGTCTCACACAGTAAACATAGCAGGAGACAGAGACCAACAAGCATGATACAGAATACTAAGATCCGAGTCTAGGCTTCAGCAAGCTGTGTGTTACTGCAAAAATGCCGTCGTTGCAAGCACGTACAAAGACGGAAAAGTTCTGCATATTTTGGGGATACAGCTTCCGATCCTATTGCTGGAACTGTTTGACCGCCCCTTGCTAGTCCTGGTACCAACGCATAATTGAGTCCGCGGTGAAAGTGCCTCTCGCTGCAAGGCTTAGCCAGCGAAGTGTGCCCTACAGCTTTGCCCCAATTCTGTGGCAATTATGTTGATTCTTGCTCACTTCTAATGCTCGCTCACATGTACTTACAGAGGCTACTTCGATGCTTGATCGTGTAAACCTGATTCGCAGATATAGTGTTTGGTCGGACGTATTCAATACAGATGTCGTTTCTTTTGTGAAGTCTACGTAGCCTTTCAACGCGCATTTCTCTTTAACTAGGTTTCCAATGCCAACGATAACTACAGGGTACCCATTGGTTGGGTATAGTTGGATCACCCATTTGTTCCAATCGTCTAGTATGAGAATCTGCTTGGGGTCGTCACTCTTCAGATCCTTTCCTTCAGCGAAATGTAGTTCGAACATAGCCCTAAAATATGTCGATGCGTTTTTGAGAATGAAGGAACAGACTCTGATCTTCTTGCTGTGTGGGCCGACCACAAAGCCAACGTCGCCGTTTGTAGCAATATCTGTTCGCGCGATTACAGAGCCATTGCTGCTCTTAGTAGCTTCCATGGTCCTCACAGGATGCGCGAAAACAATAGAGAGCGTCAGTGTGTACTTTGATCAACGACAAACTTACAACAGCTGAGATCGGAATAGACTAAACTCTGTAAAAGTATCACGCTAGATTATCCTTTCAACATACAACAGCTGCATACCCCGCTCCTGAAAAGGACAATTGTGTCATGCTGTGAAACAATCTACCCCGCGCCACGTGTCACGCGCATAAGGAGGGAGGTTATTGCTTATATCTGCTACCCACCGTCTTCTTTTTATGTGGTGTACAGCTATTACCTTTTCATGTTGAGGTGGTGCATCCTTATTGCCGTTGCAGTAGCTTGTTGCTTCGGCTCAGCTAAAGTCGTTGCTTCTACAACCTCGCAAAGGCTGCGACACATGACAATTTCAAACCAAGTCTTCTCTCCCTCTTCGTATCTATACGATTTTGTAGCGACAAAACCTATATACCAAGTATGGAGGGCAACAAGACAGTGATCATAAACACTACGGAGCAAATCGGCATTTTGGTCGACTGGCTCGTCCTCCGCCATGCACCGCCAATTACGTACTCGCCAATCATGTACATAGATCTCGAAGGCGTATACCTCTGTCGCGAAGGCTCTCTTTCCCTCTTCACCCTTCTGGTTGATACCGGTATCCCGACCATGCATGTCTGCCTGATCGATGTGCATACGCTAGGTGCACGAGCGTTCAACACTGCCGGTACCAAACTGAGGACGCTAAAAGACATCCTCCAGGATAAGGACATTCCAAAGGTCTTCTTCGACGTTCGCAACGATTCAGATGCGCTGTTTGCGCATTTCGGCGTGGCATTGCAAGGGGTCGAGGACGTCCAGCTTATGGAGAGTGCGACAAGGAAGACCACGGCATCTCGGAAGTTCTTAAGCGGCCTGGCCAAATGTGTTGAGAAAAACAGGCCCATGTCCTACGGTGGTAGCGAACTAGTTAGCTGGAAGCGGGCTAAGGAGAAAGGCGAACGATTGTTCAAAGCCGAACATGGCGGCTCGTATGACGTGTTCAACCAGCGTCCGATCCCAGAGGATATATCAGCTTACTGTGTCGGTGATGTCCAATACCTCCCTGAGCTGCGGAATAGGTTTTGGAGGCAGCGGACCCAACAGTGGCGAGACCTAGTCGTTGAAGAATCTAAAAAGCGCGTTGCGACGTCTCAGAGATTGGACTACCAGCCTCACAGCCCAGATAAGGCAAAGGCTCCATGGAGCGAAGAACAGAATACGGTTTTGAATCAGTTGAATTATGTGCCTCCTTACAATCACTTCGATGAGTACGATGATGAGTACGATGGCGGTCCGACCAACTGTAGGGACATCATCGACGATTCCGACTACGAGTTTTACTATTCAGACTGAGCCTCTTGAAATGGTTGCCGAAATTTGAATACTTAGGTCTTGTGTTAGCATTCTACTTGTTGTGGAGCATGTTAGGGAAACTGCAGATTGTATTCAATGTACAGTAGCTAGGGTACAATCTACGGTAGCACTAGTAGCATTGCGTTACATTCTTTTTTGGCGATATTGTGAAGCGTGAGGAGGGGGGGGGGGCGGATATGACGGCTAGAGGCAGTCGTTTATAGTAGGTTAGACAAGGAATTAACCATAGGTCTGTAGAGCTTTGAGGTAGCGTTATAGTATACCTGTATAGTATATAAGCTTTTATATTAGCTTCAATGTCAGTCATGGCACTTATGGAGATGTCATGTTTTCAAAACTCTTCACAAGCGTCAGTAGCAACTCAGGTAGCCATGTTGAGACCTCACGCCAGAAAGTATCCATGCTCAAGTTCGTCGTCGCCGATTCAAAAGGACACGGTAGACGAAAACAGGAGATCCATGACTGATGACCTTTGTCGCTCCCGTCTTGATTCGAGGGCTAAAAGAGACCCCGGACGGGGTCAACTAGCTATGCAGCTTGCCGATATCTTGAGTCAACGTCATGCTGAACATCAAGATACAAAGCTTGAGGGCTGCAAAGCCACTGCGATAAGAGAATGGGCGATGAAAAGGAACACTGCGACTTGTGATCTCCAAATAGCTCATCGATCCAGAGAGGTAAAAGACCGTGAGAACGCTAGTGTCAGTCGACCGTTTTGATGACCTGAATTAGCCATCTCATATCGCGACTCGCGTTTTGCTTTTCGAACAGCATGCGATTCATGTACCTGACGGGATCTCACAAGCTCTCGCATCACTCCAAAGACCGAAATGCAGACTAAAGGCACATGTACAAGGGGTATAACTTGGTTAATTACATCAACCAATTCCTCCCTACATTGACGCTAACACCGGACGGACCTAAACAGGCACTACATCTGCCATTCCATAGTTCTTTCTGGTATTCCATACCCTCCACTCCCCCGCGTTTACTGCATCATACTTCCTCACCTCATCCTTCTCTTTCAAAATCGGGTCAATGAGCGCGTCAGGGTCTGGGTGGATAAAGAAAGGAATCGAATATCTTGCCGGCAACACATCGCCAGACACCCGCGGGCTTACCACTCGATGCATGGTACTCCGACAGCGATCATTCGTCAAACGTTGCATTAGGTCCGCAATATTGATCAGTATTGTCCCTGGTACCGGTAGCGCCGCTTTGAACTCGCCAGTATGAAAGGGATCAACCTCAAGGCCGCCGACATCGTCCTGGAAAAGCAGTGTACATAGACCGAAGTCGGTATGCGGGATGATACGCGCATGGCCTTCCTGCTCGACAACATTCCTCTCTATGGATGGGTAGCGAATGAGGCGGAGTTGCGGATCGGCCCGCTTGGTCATATCGTCAAAGAAGTTGTCTCCCAGATCCAAAGCCATAGCCAGACACCTCAGCACCTTCATACCTAAAACGTAACACTGGGCATAAAAATCATCGATAGTCTCACGGAAGCCAGGAAGATCGGAATCTGAGGGACATGACGGGTTCTGGAAGCGGCGGTGCTCGTAGCACTCTTTGTGGTCGATGCCGCCGTTTGCTTCGTCGCCGTCACCCGTGTAGCCTTGGTTGATCTCGGGATCGGACAGGCGCCAATTATACTTCTTCTCCAGTGGTAAATCGAAGAAATCTTTGGCCTGTTCTCTTTTAGTTACGGTGCATATCAACAATTCGATACTACGCACAAGTCGGAATATCCCATCAACGCGCTCCTGTGGTATGCCGTGATCTTTCAGATACACCCATCCGACTGTCGAGAAGGCGTCATATATTTGCCTCGCTACCGCACGTTTCTCCGCATCACTACCGTTGATGAACTTTTCAAAAGAGACAATTGCAATTTCTGCTTTACCTGCCATGCCTTGAATTGTAGGTGAATGTCAGTAGCCGTACTCGACGTTCATGTACGCGTGCGAGGTGCGCATCCTATGTGTTTGCCGTGGGCACCATCGAAGTGGAGAAGTGGGGTCTGCTCCATGAGTCAATGATATCGTCATCCCTTCATTACACAATCGGCCCTGTCTGTTGCTTGATGTCACGTGTTCGTGGGTTCTTGGCATGTATGTACACCATACATTACGTGAATATTATACAACAACATGGGCATTATGAAATTCTAAATGTCCAAACAGATTAAAAGCATAAGATACATTACATATGCTTTCGATTTGCAAAAAACAAGTGTGATTTTACTTCACACGGTGAGAATGGCTGGCTAGCTATAAGGGGCTACGCTCAAGGAGCAATCGCACAGGTATACTAGAGTTGTATTAACAGAGAGCTAAGCTCTAGGCTACGTAGCTATCTATATTATACCTAAAGAATATAGGCAGTAAAGTAAGTATTACAATCGTCTAATCCGCAATTAGGCTAAGAGAGGAGAACCAAAGTTATTAACAAGGATAAGAAGGGCAAAGGGCTCTAGCCTATTATATTACCCCCCTTCTTAGAACTAAATAGGGCGCTTATAGTAGCACTATAAGCTATATTCTTAGTCCTTAGCTTTAAGAATAAAGCTAAGCGGGATTTAGAGTATTCTTTAATCTAATAGTTATCTAAACTACAGCAGAGGCAGAGGTCGTTCTTTAGGTAGTATGAATGGCGCTTAGCTAAGACTATAGAGGAGGCAGAAGATAATCTTAATTTAGATCTAGGTGTAAAGGCAGCTCTACTAATTCGTACTATTATTAGATTAAGATCTATTTGTTAGCTAAGGCGGGATTAGCTAGGCTAGCTAGGCTAGCTAGGCTAGCTAGGCTAAAAACGCTTTAAACGTTAGTTAACGCTCTAGATAGCCTTAACGTACTAGTTATATAATAGGCTAAAAAGGGAGTTGTTAGACTCCTTAAGCTTCTACCTAAGTAACTATTAGAGGCTGCGGTAGAGTGTTATAATACGAGAGATCTCTAGCTAAGAAGAAGCTCTCGCTTTAAACGATAGTCGCTCAAATTACGTAAGATAAATAATTATAGACTTATTATCTCTTTGCTAGATCTAGGAGAAGCGCTAGATTACCTCTTACTACTTACGTAGGTTGTAGTAGAGGCGCTAGAAGAAGGAGAAGATTTATTCTAGGTTCTAGTCTAAATCTTCTTTAGATTATTTGTAGAGGTGTAGGATAGAAGCCTATTAAGGCTATTTAAGGTAATCCTAAACATAGTTAAAAGTATTAGCTCCCTTAAGCTAGTCTAATTATAGTTTTACTCTAATAGACGGCAACTAGGTACGTAGCGTATATAGCTTACTATTAAATCTAGGCGGGTCTAGTAAGCGTACTTAGACTTATATCTAAGTAACGTTTAGGGGCTAGTAGGTCTAGTTCTAGAGCTGGATTACGCTTTCGCGTAGTAAGAGAATCTTAGATCTCTAATTCTAGAGCTCCTATTAGAGCTGCTAGACGAGCAATAATAGGGCATTTAGGTTCTAGCTAGTGCTAGATATAACTCTAGTTATAAAAAAAAATTCTAGTAGGGCTAGACGCTTATCTAATCTCCTCTTAGGTAGGCAGGTAGTTAATACAAAATGTAAAGGGCTACGCTTAAGGAGTAATCGCATAGGTATACTAGAGTTATATTAATAGAGAGCTAAGCTCTAGGCTACGTAGCTATCTATATTATACCTAAAGGATATAGGCGGTAAAGTAAGTATTACAATTGTCTAATCTATAATTAGGCTGAGAGAGGAGAACCGAAGTTATTAATAAGAATAAGAAGAGTAAAGGGCTCTAGCCTATTACACTAGCTAGTTTTTTTAAAAAGAAATAACATAATCTATAGGCGAGCGGCGTATATAGGCGAGCGGCGTACCCTACTAACTTTACTTACCTTACTAATCTTAATCTACAATAGCTTAACGCAGCGCTACTTAATTACTATTAAATAAAGTAGATATTTAGCTTACTATCTTATCTATTAATGCGCACTAGATCTAAGGTACCTATACTACTATAGTAGTCTACAACGTAGCTAAAACAACGCTCCGCCACTAACGCACTAGTATACCTACCTAACGTAATTGCTAGCCTAACTTAAGAAAGCTTACCTAGAGAGAAGAGAAAGTAATTATTAGCTATATACTTTAGCTAGATCTATATAGATTTACGCCTACCTATATAGCTATATATAATATAGCTAATAAGCTACTAGCTACGTATAGTAGAGAGTAGGTTAGAGTTAACTAGCTATCTACTTTTATTAAGCGTATAGATAGTCTTTAGACGTATTTTAACTAAGCGTATAATAGGTAGAGAGCTCTATATAAAGATATAATATTAATAAAAAGGTAGTTTAAGCTTATAGAGAAGATAAAGGCTAAGCTAAGTATCTATAATAAGAATATCTATAACTTTAATAAAGCTAGCTTTATAATAAGTAAGATTATAACTTAGCTAACGTAGTTTATAAGCGAGTCGCTTATCTAAGCGAGTCGCTTACTTTCCGCTAGCGCGCTAACGCTAACACTATAACGCGTAATAACTTAATAACGTAATAGTTAAACTATCTATACTAAATCTAACCTTTAACTTACTCTTTTTAATATTTAATTATAACGCGTTAAAAGCTAAAGACGTGCTACCTCTATCTATAACGTACTACAAAGAACCTTATCTAACTAACACGCTAGAAAGCGCTCTTAACGCGATTGCGAAGCGAACTTAAAGCGACTAGATAAGCTAGAAGAGAAGGCTATAGTTAAGCGTATTCTTAAAGAGTCTACGCGAGAATTTACGCCTATAAAGGCTAACGTTTAAGGAATAGCTAATAAACTCTTATATAAGCGCGCTAGCAACTCTATTAGTAAGAACTAGGTTAATAACTTTATTAAGAGGACTCTAGAGCTTCGTACGCGCTAGAGCTATCCTTATAATTACTAGCGAGCTACCTATAAGGACCTAGTAGCTATCTAGCGCTAGTTTAACCTAGTTAAGTCTATAAAGAAGAGGTAGAGAATTATAGATAATAATATCTACAACTTTAATAAAACTAGCTTTATAATAGGTAAGATTTTATTATAGATAGTTATTATAGCCTCTAAAGAATCTAGTAAAAAGAAGTAGATATAACTAGACAACTATAAGTAGGTTACTATAATCTAAGGCGTAGGCGTGTTAGGTCGCTAGATACCTCCCTTTATTGTCTTTATAAGTAAGGTGCTTATTAACGTCTAGTTTAAGAATTTGCCTACTAACTAGGTTCTTAAAGTTAGTCCTAATAGCTAGACAAATAATTAGCTTACTCTTACCTAGTTAGAGCACTTTAATACCTATATAAAGAGGCATACTATAGGTAGATACTAACTACTAATTATTAATAGCTATAAGAGCTATTACTTAATTAATTTTTAAGATCGCTATAAGAAAAGGAATATTATCCTTCTTTATATACCTACCTACTCTTCGCACCTTCTATAGCCTCTTAATCTCGCTTACTTTTTACTATTAAAGCGCGCGTATAGTAATATAATCTTAGGCTTAGCACGTAACTGCACCTACTATATTAGTAAGGAGACCTTCCTACTAGCCTTTAAAGTAGCTTTTAAGCAAACTTTTACAAAAGAGAATATATAGGTAGGCTTTAGAGGTGCTAGTCTAGTCCTATATAATCTATAGGCTATACTATTAAAGCTTAATATAGTATTATAGACGCTAATCTAATTACCACAATAGGTAGACGCCTAGAAGGCGAAGACACTACGCAACGCCTACAAAGTTAAGGCTTAAAGTACTCTTATTTAATAGAGAGTAAGAAATCGCCCTAGGTCTTCTATAAGTTTACTTAATAAAAAGGTTATATAGCTAAGTAAAGGCGTATAGTAGATAGCGTATAAAATAGTATTACTACGTAAGAAGATAAGTACTCTTTAAGAGGCTCTTAACGTAGTAAATAAGCGTAAGAGCTATAAGTAATAATATATATAGATAGAGGAGACCCTTACTATAGGTAAGGTATAAGAAGTATTAGCTAAATAGGTAGGTAGTAGTTGTAGTAATAGTAAGAGTATGTTAAAGAGAGTATAAGGAGAGAGGTAGTGCAGGCGTTATAAGTAGACTAGATATAACGCTCGTACCTATATAGTTAAGATAGATAGTATAAGTAATAGTAGTAATTCTAATAATTAATTTAGTATATTATAATAGTTTATTAACTATAATTAAGATACGTAATAACGTTTCGACGTTAGCGCGCTAGTAGAAAGTAAGCGACTTACTTAGATAAGCGACTCGCTTAGGTAAGTGACTCGCTTATAAACTACGTTAGTTATAATAGTATTAGAGAGAAGAGGTAGGCTAAAGACTATCTAGCTAGGTAATTATAAGTAGGTAATATTAATTACTATAATTAATATAGCTAGCTAGTTAGTCCTACTATTTCTTATCTTTACTAGCTAGTATTACCTATCTACCTAGTATAAGGAAGCTAAGATTCTATATAACTAGGTAATTATAGTTAGTAATAATAGCTAAACTAATAATAAGCTAGAAGTTAAGTAGCTAAAGTACTTTAATACTTATATATAGTATAGTAGAGTAAATAGAGATATAGAAATTAGGTATAAGGTATAGACTAAAGGGCACTTAGATAGATAAGGTAAATAGAGATCGCGACAAAAGGTCGCAACAAATATTACTTAGATAATAAAAAAAAAACACATAAAAATAATACTATCTTAAATACTATATTAAGTATATATTTCTATAGAATAATAACTACTATATATAGTAACTAATTAAAGGACTTAACTCTTAGCTCTCCTCCTTAGAAGAGCTAAGCGTACCTAATACATACCTTCTAATAAGCTTTCGCGATAGTAATATCTAGAAAGTTTAGAATATAATAAGAAGAAGAAGAGAGCTAAAGACTCTTTATATATAAAGATCTACCTAGAGGTTAACCTAAGGTTAGTTCTTAAGAGGATAAGCGAGTTTAATAAGTAAGAGATATATAGCACAATTAGAAGATTAATATAATATATAGTAGTTAAGAATTAAGTATAATCCTAAGATTAATACTTAAGTTATTTAAGTTAAATATAATAAGCTATAGAAGCTTATTACCTAAGACTATATACTTAGTAAGTGTTCTATATTCTATATTATTCTACGTTATCCTACACTATCCTATGCGTAGGATATCGTAGGATATCGTAGGATTCTATAGAACACACATAACTTATCCTAAGGTAGCGTTCTGCTAAGCCTATAGAATTACGTATCCTAGTAGGGTAGCGTTATCTATTAGTCCTAAAGGTACTAACCTCTTAGATACCCCTCTCTAGAATAAATCCTATTATTCTTTTACTATATATCCTGCCTATCTCCCTTTAAGGTTTATAACACTATCCTCTCCCTTCTTATTTTATGTCCTTATAAACTAACTTAATAGTTTCTTATAGTACCGCTTATTATTACGCTATAGGTAATTATATAAATAGTGTTAGAGAGCTTACTATAGTTACCTATTAGTATTACGCAAAAAAGAACCTAGAGTACTAAATATTATCGTTAAAGAAGGAGTGTAGAAATTGCTACTATAGTAGTATAAAGTCGTGTATACTAGTAGAGGTGCCTATACTAGACTATTCTAAACTAGATAGCGAGTTAGCTCGCTTAGAAAAATAGGAGGCTAATACTAATAAGGCTAAGGTAGAAGCGTTAGATACTCTATTAGTGGCTTAGGCTAAGAAGGATTGGCTCTATAAATAATAAAAGATGCTAAAGCGTTATAAATAGAAGTGGATTAATAAGTCTAGGAAATATGTAGAGAAGATTAAGGCGTTAGAGGCGGTTAAGGACATTAATCGTAAGGTTGCGCATCTAGAGAATAGTATAATGCCTAGTACTCTAGCGTTAGACTAGAGTATCTTTATACCTACTTACTTAGATAATAAGCCTAAGTTTGCTAATCTTGATTTCGAATATACTACGCTAGTCGCTAGCAGTAGTTTATAAGGTTTGTGTCTAGTTCCTATATGTTTTTGCTGTCTAGGTATCCTAACTATTTAACTAGATATTCTATTCTATTATTTATAACTTAGTGTACAACAATTTTCTTAACTTAGAATTTGTTTTCTTCTTCTATCTTGTAGTAGAAGGTTTTCTATAATAGCGTTTCTAGGTGTGCTGGTTCTAATAGCTTAATATAGAATCTTAGGTAGATTCTAGCGTCTAGTAGTAGGTTAAGTGTATACGTAACTAGTCCGTTTTGTTTAAGAATTAAAAATAGTCTAACCTTAATGTTATTAAGTCCCTTGCTTAGTCTTTTTGTGCGTAGATTCTTTATAAGTAGGTATACTTTATCTCTCTTCTTTAGCTAAGGTACTATTTTTATCTTTCTATTAATATATAAAATGCTCTAGCGTTGTGCCTTCTTAAGTGCTATCCTTAGCGACTTATAGGTTTTCTTTAGCTTATTAGCTGTAGCGATAGCTACTTCTATTTTCTAACTTGGAAGTATACGTATAAAGAGATTTAGGTGTCTTCTGTAATTTACGTAGAATAGAGTCTATTCTATAGACTCTAAAAGCTTATTGTTGTAGGCTATCTATGCTATAGGTAGTAGCGAAACCTAGTTAGTTTACTAGTAATTAATATATATCTATAGGTATACTTTTATAGTTTGGTTCGTTCTTTCTATCTATCTATCTATCTATAGATAAAACGCTATTAATAGCTTACGTTTTATACTAATTGCGGCCAATAGTGTTATCTAAAAGTTTAAAGTAAAGAGCTTATCTTAGTTACTAATAATTAACTTTAGTATACTATAGTATCTAATAATTCGATCATTAATAATGTGAGCTAGATATACTACTATAAAATTGTTTCTAAATAGTATATACTTTACTTACTTAGTAAATTAATTGACTATAACAAGAATTGTGTTATATCTAATATTTATTGCTAGGTCTCTTAAGACTAGTAAGCTAGTGACGAAGTCTATAGAGATGTCTTCCTAAGGTCCTTTAGGTAGCTCTAGAGCTTATATCTCGCTATAAAGTATATAGGTACTATATTTATTTCTCTAATAGTCTGTATATTTCGCGATAAATAAGGTAACCTTTTCCTTTATTTATATAAACTTATAGTTTTATCTAATAAGTTCTATTATCCTAGTAATGCCTAGATAACTATATATAGAGTTATTATAGTGTTACTATATAATTACGTTCTATAATTCTTCTAGTATATTATTTCCTATATTAAGGAGTATATTTAGCGTTCTAGCTAGTCCTAGAGATCTATCTTTATTAATCCTAAGTATCGCGGTGTTAATAATTTCCTTAGTTCCTACGATATTTAGTCTGCGGCTAAGAGCGTCTACTCTATTATTCTTCTTTCCTAGTGTATACACGATTCTAAACTTATATTATCCTAATATCTCTAACTATCTTACCTATCTACGGTTAAGTACTTTTATAGTCGTAAAGTTTACTAGATTCTTATAATCTATATATATTATAAGTTCTAAGTAGCTTTCTACGTATACTCTCTAGTGCTATAAGTATATAATAATAGCTAGTAGCTCTTTATTATAAACGTCGTATTATTCTTCTAGTCCTATAAATTTACGAGAGTAGTAGGTAATAGGATACTATTTGCCTTTATGCAATTAACTTGCGTATCCGCCTAGCGCGAGATCTAAGGCGTTAGTCTTAAAGCGTAGTAGTTATTCTACTTAGAATATATAGAAGCATAGTAGTTCTATGCTTGCATTTTTAAGCTCCTAGAAGGCTTTCTCTACTTTCTTACTCTACTTAAAGGGTACGTCCTTCCTTATAAGTCTAGTTAAAGGTATAGCAATCTTTAAATAATTCTTAATAAACTATCTATTAAAGTTTAGAAATTCTAGAAACAACTAGATTTTCTTAACTATTACTAGTTATAGCTATTCTTTAACTACCTTAATCTTATCTTCGCTTATACATACTCTGTCTACTCCTACTATATATCCTAGGAAGTTGACCTTAGTCTTGTAGAATTCACACTTCTTTAGCTTAAGTTAGAGGTTAAACTAGTTAAGGGCCCTTAGTACTATCTTAATATATTTAATATAGTTCTCTTAAGTCTTAGAGTAGATAAGGATATTATCTAAATAAGCTATAATAAAGATATCTAGGTATACTCTTAATATATTGTTAATAAGCTCTTAAAATATAGCTAGGGTATTTATAAGCCTAAATAGTATAACTATATATTTATAATGTTTGTATCTTATTTAGAACGCTATTTTCTACTTATTACCTTTCTTAATTCTAATAAGGTAGTATCTATCTTAAAGGTCTAATGCTATAAAAACCTTTATGCGAGATAATTAATCTTAAAGTTCTATAATATTTAGTAGAGAGTATTAATTCTTAACTATAATATTATTAAGCTTACGATAGTCTATATAGAGTCTTAGTTTCCTATCTTTCTTTAGGATAAATATAATTAGATATTCTGCTAGTAACTATAATAGCCTAATATAGCCTTTTACTAGGCTTACCTTAATATAATTGCGTAGCGTGCTTAATTCTTTTTCTAATAATCTATAAATTAGGCCGAAAGTTAGTTACTTTCCTTCCTATAGAACAATCTTGTAGTCCTAGGGCTAATTCTTTAGTAATACTTAGTTATCTACTACTTTCTAAAATAAATATGCAAATCCTCTATATTTATTAGGGTATCCTAGAGCTACGCGTTTCTCTAATTCTCTAGCTTCGTAACCTAATAGCCTCCTATTAGTGTCTACTAAGTTAGACCCTTATTTCTTAAGGCCGTCCTTATAGGGCGAGGTTTACTATCTCTTAGTAATATTATATATCGTAATCTTTCTTCTCTTATCTACTATTATATAATAATAATATATAGGCAGGCTCATAGTTACGTCTAGTCTATAGCACTTAAATAAGAACGTCTTTAACTTCTAGTTAATCTATAGGTTATATTCTTATAACTAGAGAAGCCCTAATATAATATTATAGGTAGCTAGTCTAAAGATATCTAGGTCTAACTTCTTATAGTGTCTTTAGATAGTAAGTGTTACTTATTTAACCTTATGTGTAATTTAACTATTACCTAGCATAGGCTCTCCGTTAGCTATATATAGTAGGTAAGCTTCTTATTTCTATAGTACCTTTAGTCTAGCTATCTATACTACGTGCGCTAAAACGTAGTTTACTTATAATCCTAAATCTACTAATACTATTATCTAATGTCCTCTAAGCTATACTAGTAGCTTAAGAAGTTAGCTAAAGAAATCTACTATATTAATCTTCTTACCTAGCCGCTCTAGGCTGTTTATAGGCCTAAAAAAGCCTAATTTCTAAATCTATAGAAATTCTTAACTATAGCGTAAAGGTTATATTCCTTATTAAGGCACGTTTACTAGTTAGGTTATCTATATTCCTAAGCGTATCCTTTATTATATTCTTTTCGCTATATCTACTACATCTAAATAATCTCCTGCGGATTATTATACCTAGAGAAGTATACTCTTTCCCTCTTATCCTAAAGATATTATAGGTATAGGTTACTTCTATAGTTAAACTATTACTACTTACAACGCTTAACTCTACCTAGTTTCCTTAGAAACTACAATAAGCCTTTCTTACTTAAGTAGTAAGTCTTATAGTAGTCGTATACGTATACTATCTAGGTTATATTAGCGTATATTAGGTTTCTTAGGTCTATCTAGTAGGCGTTATCGTTATCCTTACTAATAACCTTAGCCTTTCTCTTATAGCTATACTAGAGAGTATCCTAGTCTTCTTACGCCTATTACGCATAGTTTAGATCCTCTATAACTATTTACGTAGGTTCCTTCTATAACTTAGTTGCGTTGCTAACCTAGTCTAGTTCCTCTATTATTAGCAGAAACTCCTATAATTTAGGTAGAATATTTTTCTTATCTTATTGTACTTCTTGTGCTAG
Organism: Drechslera avenae; assembly: GCA_034640345.1. NCBI lineage: Eukaryota > Fungi > Ascomycota > Dothideomycetes > Pleosporales > Pleosporaceae > Drechslera > Drechslera avenae. The sequence continues at coordinate 227,157 of JAXRVH010000046.1, forward strand.
CTTATAGAAGTCTTATCGCATTATAGCTATAATATTAGGTTCCTTATAGGTATACTTAATATTAACCTTATTAAGGTGTTATAATAGCTGTCTAATTTAGCCTATAAGCGTAATAAATTCTTCTTTATAGACGTATAGTGTAGATAGCTAGTTTACTTCTTAGAATATAGCTATCCTACTAAATTTAGTCTAGTTAATCTCTATTAGTTAGAGTGCGTTATCGCATAACTTATACTCGTTAGTAAGTGTTAAGGTAGGTTCTTTCTCCTCTAAGTCTATCTTAATAAGGGTAAGGTTCTCTAGTCCTATAATAGTATCCTTATAATATCTATTAATCTAGACCTTTAGCGTGCTAATAACGCTCTAAGCCTCTTCCTTCTAGTTAGGTACTACCTTATAGAGAACGTTTAGTTATCTTACTACCTTATTCTTACTTTTATAGTCCCTAGCTATATAGCCTATCTTACTATAACTATAATAAGTAATATTCCCTCTATTATATAGCTTCTTCTATCCTCCTCTTCTAAAACTCTTATCTCTATTAATATTATCTAGTTATATTACATTAGAGTTGTGCTAGTTTGTTCTAGTAGAGAGTACTACGCCTCTAGGTACTATCTAGTAACCTAACTATTTAACATAACGTCCCTTCTTATATTATACTAACTAGTTAGCCTTAACTAAGCAGATTTCCTAGTATAGTTTGTAGAGTATATTATTAACGCGAACTAACTCTTAGATTAAATCTATAAGCGTATTAAGTATAGCGCCGCTATATATAAGTTCTTTCTTAACTCTATCCTTAAGTCCTTATTAGTACATAACTATTAGCGCCTTATTGTCCTAGTTTATACTTAAGGCGTGTCCTTAGAAGACGCTAGCGTAGTTAGTAGCTAACTTAGTCTATTTAAGTTATTAGATTGCGTAGTCTACTCTAGATTCCTTATTAATAATTCTAAATTATCCTTATAAGTAATCCTTAAAGGTCTTATAATCTTTAAATATCTTATTAATATCTTTATCAAAGTTAGAAGCATTTATATACTTTCTAAGGTATAGTTTAATCTAGGTTATAGTATATCTATATAGATAACTTACTATAAGGTATCTATAATTAGTAGAGTTAACCTATTTATCTTTAAACTTAAAAAATAGATTAAACTAGAGAATCTAGTCCTTAAGCTTGTCGCGTTCTCTATTATAGAGATTAGGGCGAGCTATCTTGGTGCGGCTTACTATAGTTTTAGTAGAGGTACTTATTAGGGTATTACTCATCTTTAAGGGTGTTTAAAGTATAAAGGTCTACCTAGAGGTTAACCTAAGGTTAGTTCTTAGGAGAATAAGCAAGTTTAATAAGTAAGGGATATATAGCACGATTAGAAGATTAATATAATACATAGTAGTTAAGAATTAAGTATAATCCTAAGATTAATACTTAAGTTATTTAAGTTAAATATAATAAGCTATAGAAGCTTATTACCTAAGACTATATACTTAGTAAGTATTCTATATTCTATATTATTCTACGTTGTCCTACACTATCCTATACGTAGGATATTATAGGACATCGTAGGATTCTATAGAACACACGTAACTTGTCCTAAGATAGCGTTCCGCCAAGCCTATAGGATTATATATCCTAATAGAGTAGCGTTATCTATTAGTCCTAAAGGTGCTAACCTCTTAGATACCCCCCTCTAGAATAAATCCTATTATCCTTTTACTACATATCCTACCTATCTCTCTTTAAGGTTTATAATATTAGTATCTAAGAAGGTATTAGCCTAACTAGTAGTATAACTATAAGTTTTCGCTCTAAAAATATAGAAGAGAAGTAGACTCTTAATCTTTAGCTTATATATTAAGCGCTTTATAGTACTAAGTAGACTAAAGTACTTTTAGATAGTCTAGAAACCTTTATATAGATTAATAGCGAGCTTAGAATTTACCTAGAGTAATTTATAGAATTTTAGTATACCTAAAAGCTACTTAGATAGGTAAATAGTAATTATAGCTAAGTAAGAACTAAGTTATTTACTAGAGAAATAAAGGCTATAAAGTATACTCTAAAGATAAGAAAGAAAGTTAATATTAATTATAGTATCTAAATAGTTATTTACTATATAGAGACTATATTAGAAGAGTACTTAGAAGAGAAAAGATAGAATCTAGACTTACACTAATTTATAATTATTAGTAGTATAGAGCTAGAAGTAGAGTACTAATAGAGTAGAGTATTATTATAGCTAAGTCTACTAGATATAGCTTACTAACACTTTTTTAGAGAGTTATTTATAGTAGTAGTACCTAGCTATAGATTTACTAACTTAACTAGGGATAAGAACACTATAGTCTAAGAGATAATTAGAGTAGTAAGTAAAAACGCAATAGGCTAGGCTATCTAAGAAACTTTGTAATATTTTATAGAATAAATTAAAAGGCTCTCTAGCTCTATAGAGTATATAGACACCTTAGAAGCGTTAGATATAGAGAGTATAGTAAGAGTAAAAGTAATTATAAAAGCGCGTGTAATAGTAACTTAGTAAAGAGTAAGGTTATAGTAAAGGTAGATATAAAGTAGTAAACTATAAAAAGTAAGAATTAAGTAAAAAGCGATTAGTAATAATATAGTAGATAAGTAAGAGAGGTTAGAGAAGAGAGTAAGAGAGAAAGATAGCGTAGTATTATTATTATTATAATAATAAGGTAATAGAGCGTTTATAAATATATAAACCTAGGTAACTAAATTATACTTAGCGCTTATAGTAGAGTAGAGTAAAATAGAGTAATTCTATAAAGTAATATACTAAGTAATATAGGTCTAAGAGATATTTAGAAAGATAAGAAAAGGTATAGTTAGGTACTATATAGTAGTTATTAGGAAGGCTCTATAGAATATTTAGAAAAGGTATAGACCTAGAAATCTAGAGTAGAATTCTAAGAGCTAGTACTAAAATAGTAGCTAGATAAAGAAAAGAGATATATAATATATCTAATAGAGTATTAGTATCTAGAGAGAAAAATCTAGGAAAACTAATATTAAAAGATACAAGAACTAGAGAGTAAATATCTAAAAATACCTCTAGATAAGCCTTAGATAATAGCTAAAAGAGAACCTAAAGTAAGATCTAAATTAGATAAGTATAAAAGAGAGATAGACTAGTATAAAGAAAGAAAGTTTTATTTATTAGAATTAAATTAGCTAAGAAGGCGTCTAGGTTATTTAGTTAATAGAGTAGAAAATATAATATAGGTAATAGTATATAGAGGTAGTTAGAGTACTATCTAAGTACCTTTTAGGTAAGAATACGCTACTAGAAGAAATAGGTTTATAGGTAGAGCTTCTTAAGTAAGAGAGGTATTTCTACTATTCTAATTTATAATTAGAATAGTATAGAAAGAGGATATTATATAGAGGGGATATACTACTTAGTCCTAGTCTACACTAAGATAGATAAGACTAATATTATTTATTCTGCGTAGGTTATCTAGCGACTAGATAGAATAGTAGATATTTTAGAAGAATAATCTAATTCTATATAAGTAATAGAATAACTAGTATTAATCTAGGTAAAAGATAAACTATTTAAAGTTAACTATAATAAGTATATAAAGAGAATCCTCTATAACTATATACTTATTACTTATCTAAGTATTCTCTCTACCTTCTATATTCTTCTAGAGGCTAGGTAGATTTAGAAGGCCTATTACTCTCTCTTTATATACTAGCATCCTAGATACTATATCTTAGTAAGAGACTAATTATATAACCTACGCGCCCTACACTAATCTTTATCTTCTAATATAGGCTTATTAACCTTTAACCTTATACCTACTATTAAGGAGAGAATTCTTCTTATTACTTATAATATTATCCCCCCTCTTAGAGCTATTATCTTAATACTCTAGAGTTTTATTTTTCTATACTATATTTTATAGCGCTAGTTATATAAGAGATCTTAGTACGCCTATTCTATTATATATATCTCTTCCTCTATACCTTCCTAACTATACTAAAGGTCTAACTATCTTATTACTATTACTCTTAGAACTTAACTCTTTAATATTACGCTTATACTAATTATATAAGAGAGAGAGGTCTTAAAATAATATTTTACTATAAGTAATATAAAGAGAAGAACTTTTACTATTTTATAGATACTACTACTAGCTAGTGTATAGGTTATATTACTATAAAGGTAGAGTATAGCCTATTTATTTCTAAGGAAGAATAGAAGAAGATTAAGTTAGAGAAGCGATAGAAGTAACTAGAGATTATAAGACTTAAGGCTTAGCTAGCTTAGAGTAAACTAGAGCTTCTAGAGGCTAAGGCGTAAAAGTATTTATAAGCTAATTAAGATTATACTATCTTAAGTCTTTAAGATTAGGCGAAAGAGTAGGCTAAAGGAGACCTAGCCTCTAGTATAGACCTTTCTACTATTAAACTACTACTATCTAGGTTCTTAGCTAATTTAGGCTAGTTATAGGCTAAACTTAACTTATTTAATTCTTCTTTTAATTATTCTTTATTCCTCTCTAGAGACTCTTTCCTAATTTCTTTAGTTACTACTAATAGTACTCCTATACTAGTTTCTTATAGTTAGTAAGGTTTTCCTTAGATTCCTAGGTATTATAGCTTTCTAGCTATCCTTACTATTTAACTAAGTATTTCTACTAACTACTAATCTTCTATAGATTCTTAATTTCTTTAACCTTATAATTATTATCCTTAAGTTTAACGTCTAATACTAACTTAGTATCTAATAGTACTAGTTCTAGTAGTTTCTTATAAAAGATAGAGTAGATATATATACCTAGTAGTAGCTAGAGTTTATAATTTACTAGGCCTATAGTCTCTAGAATTTTAAATAGTCTTACTTAGAGATTATCTAATTTTCTATATAGCTGTTTAGTTTTTAGGTTTTATTATAATAAGAAAACTTTATCTCCTCTCTTAAAGATTAGTCTCTTAATTCTTTACTTATTTATACTTTAGAATATTATAAGATTCTACTAAGTAATATTCCTACTTAGTTCTTTATATAATTTGCGTAAAAAGCGTGCTTTATTATCTACTCCTACTATAATACTCTTAATATCCTTTAGATCTTAATAAGCGACTAGCTTATATCTATAGTTTATATAGTAAGGTAACTACCTTATTATTATAGATTTTATACTATTATAGACTAATTATACTATTAGTAAGAGCTTAACCTAGTTATCTTATAGCTTATTAGCGTATATTCTTAAGTACTATTCTAGTATCTAGTTTATTCTTTCTATTTAGCTATTAGTTTCTAGGTAGAAGCTTATTAAAAGCTTTTTCTTTACACCTAACTTCGCTAGGAACGTACTCTAGTACTTAGAAGTAAATAGTTTATTATAATTAGTAATAAACTCTTTAGATATTCTATACTCTAAGATAAGTACCTTTATAACTTTATAGGCGCACTCTTCTACTATAATAGATTTCTTAGTAGGTATAAATTTTACTACCTTAGTTAATTAATTAATAATTACTAGTATAGTGTTATAAAGTTATACTAAACCTAGTTCTAATAATTTTAGAAGCTTTACTATAAAGTCTATTATTATACTTATCTATAGTTATTCTAGTAGTATTAGAGGTTATAGTAGGCTATAGGGCTTATATCTCTTAGGCTTATTCTTAGAATATACTAAATAGTTATCTAGAATATTCTACACCTCCGCTTATAAGCGTAGTATAGCAAATACCTTTACTAGTCTTCTAACTATTTCTTTTATAGATATATATCTATATTCTAGAGACTTATATAATTCTATAATAAGATCTTTTCTTATTTATAGAGGTATATATATCTAGTCCTTTTAGATTATATCTTAGTACTTCTTTTTATCCTATAATAGTTTATTAGAGCTATTTTCTTTAGGCTTAAACTACTAGTTAGCTACTTCCTACTACTATTACTATTATAGCGTTTCTACCTACTTAGCTATCTTAGCTATTCTAGCTAGTTCTAGCTAGTTATACTTAAGACTACTATTAGGTA